>ML844007.1:23556-33616 GCA_009831015.1 Picea engelmannii | reverse complement strand
ACCCTGCCAATCATGTCATGACTTTCCACCTATGGTGCTCTTCCAACAACATCATGGATGATTCCATCAGACTATGTTTATTTCAACACACACTCACTAGCCTATCAGCCAAATGGTATGTAGACAAAAAATAGGGGTCCCATGTGACTTTCGAGTCCTTGGCCAAAGCATTTTTGACCTTCTTTCAATTACCAATCTGCCATGACAATGGTCTTGAACTACTCTCCAATTTCAAACAAACCTCAGCCACACATATCGTTGATCACATTCACGAGTGGCGTAGATGACATAGTTTGTGTAAAGCAGAAACCACCAAACAATAGTGTCTTGACTGGTTTCTCAGATCACTTGTCTCTCTCCTCGGTAAATATGTAGCTTCCACCTTCCCTCAATTCGAAGAGGAAGACATCAGTAAGGCTCAAAAATATGAACTCATCTATTCACAATCAAGGTACTTATACATGGTACTTCCTGATCTCCCCAAACCCGTGCCATTTGATCAAGACAAACCCAGGATGTCTCACTCAGTAGATGGATTGATTAGTAATACCACACACCACAATCCTCAACCCCAACCACCACTAATGTATGGCACACCTCAATAACCGTCGGTGTATGGGGGAACCTCTTATTACCCCCCACCCCTTTATCAACATCCATACCCTGTTTCTATTCCTCCACCCATTAGTGGGCCATCGCCGACACCCTCAATACACCCACCTATCTAGACAAGTTCTGGTACCCCCTCTACCTCAGCTTATACTTTGAGTACTAGCGAAAGTGCCACGCCCTCCTACATACCTCACGGATCATAAATACCATAGAATCCATACTTTCCATTTCTTGGTCCACCACAACCTATGGTCCCCCCACACCCTAATGCTGGGGTGAATTTTGTTCAACCCTCTCCCATTCAACAATATCAAAATTTTGAACAGCTGAATATGGAAAATCCGACCCATCCATCAAATAATGCCAAAAAGAAAGGAAGGAATACGAACAATAACAACCCAAGCCAAGGCGGGAATCAACCCCAACAAAACCAACCTACTGGGGGCAACCAGAACCAAGGGAATCAGAACCCCCAGGGGGGAAATAACAATAGGCATCAAAGGAGAAATAACAATACTATTAAAACCAACTTCCCTTGTGCCCTTTGTGGTGAGTTCAGTCATTATACTCATCATTGCCCCCAAAATGCTGATTTTAAATGGCTGAAAGACTCAGGCAGTCTACCACATACTCCAACACCACCTGCCCCTCAGCAGGCCCCACAATAATACATGCAACAACCCCCCCCAGCTGTGCTATAGAATCCCATTCCACACCAAGGTGTTATTAACACCCAACAAGAGATATAGCCTACCCCACCAAAGTTGGGATAGTACCTCAACCCAAACAATCTCGTAGATTGAACTATCCTCCTCACCAGTGAGGAAGAAATCCTCCTACAAACACATAATCATCAGTACCATGCACCCATTGAGTCTCCTTCCATTCTTCCATAAACAATCCCCGCACCAACGGGACCCCCATTGGTGATCCCTCTCCCTAACGCAGAACCACCTCTTTGCATCCCTCGCATCCCATTGCACAAGAATGTCCACAACCCAAAGGCTAGGGCAGCTCATAATTATAGTTTGGTTGATGTCTTAGCACAATCCCTGGCTGCCATGTCAGTCTTAGAAGTCCTTCATACTTGTCCCACTCAACAAAAATCATTACTTTCCACCTTGGGGGAAGTCAACCCCACATATACTCGACTCATTACATTTAATCTTGACAGTGCAGAACCTCGCCTTCCCGCTCTAATTTCTTTTCAAATCCTAGTAAAAATTCGGAACATTACAGTTCATCGGTGCATCATCGATGAAGGTGCATCCACATGCATTATGTCCAAATCTATATGGCAGAAACTTGGTTCCCCTGAATTCATACCATCTTCCATTACCTTATGAGCTTATGACAGATGACCATTGTCTCCTGAAGGGCTCTTCCAAAATGTCCCCGTAGAACTCGGGGGCAAGACTATTCTCATCGACATTGAAGTTATTGACGCCTCAGTCAATTATAATATCATGTTCGATCATAGCTACATGTACGCTATGAAGGTAGTTGCCTCTTCCGTCTTTCACACAATGATGTTCCCCCATAACAGGAAGATCTTTACCATTTACCAAGTCTCACATTACGAGCCTAAACCGTCTACCAACATCGATAACATTCTTCCTCTTGTCCACACGAGTCATGACGCATACCCACTCATCAAAATGGATCCTAGAATTTTTAAAGACCCATCATTTTTAGGCCCTTACCATGGTGCACCACCACTCCTTCATCCTTCCAATCAAGTATGCACAGTATCATCCAATGGAACTGACATAGAGGATACCCTTCCTCCTAGGGAGGCTTCTATCATATCTGACATCCCACTAGTCGCAGAGCTCCCCCCTCATAAGCCTCCTGCAAACTCGTCGACTCCACTAGTCCATGATTTCACCCCTCCCCAAGGCCATATCTGAGTTTGGGAGACAGTTCCCCAAGCCATAACTCAAATCCCTTTCTTTTACCCTCCACCAAGCGTACAAGCTTTCCAAGTAGCCGCAATGCTTACCCTCCCTAATATGGTGTTAGCAATTCTAGTTTGGTATTTACATCAACCAAAGATGGTCCCTCGACCATCCCTTCCCTCCCAAATGGAAGGAATCCCAATGACGATTCCCATACCCTCTACACCCCCACTCACTACCCTCCCTACCACAGCTGGGGGCAGGAGAAAGAAGAAGGATCCCACAGCTCCACTTCCCCCGTGTGTCCAACCTTCTTGCGCACTATGTGAGAAAGATGGACACCAAACCAACAACTGCCCATCTCTACCTGAGTTATGGAACCTGATTCCACTCAATCAAACACCATCAATGCTCACCACCATAGTAGGTACTATCACCCCCACCCCTCACTCAAGTAGTAAAGGGATACGAACCAAATTTGCTTGCGCTATATGTTCATAATATGACCATTATACCCACCATTGTCCAGCACTGCCTCGCTTCCGATAGACATTAGCCGTAGTACACCAAAGCTTCCAGAACAAACCCAATCCAGCTACATCATCCCTACAAAACATCACTGACATTCATTATGTCACAACTTCAGTCAATGAACGTATGAGATGCCCTTGCTCTCTATGTGAATCCTTAGATCATTTTACATACCAATGTCCTATGATCATTGAATACAGGCAACGCCAATTGACCCTGATTCAAACCCCTGCACCCCTTATAGAATCAATGGTTGACCTTACCTCGTCACTAGAGATTCTTCATATCATTTCTCCCGAACCTAAGGCCCTCCCCACCTCCATGGTTCTTGGATGACTTATCCAAGGATTCACCCCCATATCCCCCCAATTCTCCCATTCATTTCCCTATGGAAATTTTACATCCAACTACCATGGGTACTCCTCAGTACTTTGATTTTTGGTTTATGTCGAGCGAACCATTGCAATTTCATTGTGTCATTCCCCCTGCTTCTTCATCACCAGTGGAGATCCACACAACGATAGTCACCGATATCACTTCTTATGACCCCTTGTATTCCTGTCAATTCCACTGTGATGAGGACATACTCGAAGAGTTAAACACCCCCGACTACCCATGGGATGTGCTACACCATCGAGCGCTCTTCTTTCCACAGGAATCCCCCATGCCTCCTAACCAACACCCCATATATGCAGTTGATTACTTCACAAAATGGGTGGAAGCTATGCCCACCTTCAACAATACCGCTGACACTGCGACATGTTTTTTCTTTAACCACGTCATATCCCGCTTTGGAGTACCACTCCAACTAGTTTCTAATCATGGGAAACACTTCAAGAATGAAATTTTCATCGAACTCTCATCTCGATTAGGATTCTCCCATGAGTTTGCCTCACCATATTACCCTTAGTCTAACAGACAGGTCAAAGTAGTTAACAAGGTCCTCAAGACCATGTTACAGCGCACGGTTAATAAACATAAGACCAATTGGCATCAATATGTTATTTTCCGCGCTATGGTCTTACCGTACGACTGTGAAAATAGCCATTGGTTTCACACCATTTCATCTAGTCCATGGGGTTGAGGCCACTCTTCCCATCGAGTGTGAAATTCTCACCTTACGCACCGCAATTGAGTTATTACCCGACACTGCTCCAATGGAGCAACGCTTGCTGAACTTAGAGTCCCTGGATGAAGATCATCGATCTTCATTATAGAACAATGAGGCCGCTAAAAAATGGTCAAAGGCCACCTTTGATCGCCATGTCAACCTTCGCTCATCCCACGAAGGCAGCCTTGTCCTTGCTTACGATATCGCTCATGATACCCTTGGTCATGGAAAATTCGAGTCACTATGGCATGGCCCCTACATTATCCAACATTGGCTCACTAAAGGCACTTACATCCTAGCCTTCCCCAAAGGCCTCTCTCTCAAAGAACCCATCAATGGGTTATACTTAAAGAAATTTTATGCCTAAGTGTAACAATTCTACTTTAGGTTATTTATTTTCTAGTGTTTTTAATCTTTTTTCCATCCCTCACGTATAAACTATCATTTGTGCTATTGACAGATGATTCCTCCACCGGCCTACCACATTGGTTACGCCGACAGCACCAGCCGTTGGACACAAAATCTTTCTTCGGCAGCTTGGGCCCTCTATACCCCCTCACATGACATGCTCCTTTCGAATGGAATATGCTTGGGTTCAGCCACCAATAACCAAGCCAAATACATTGTTGTCATTGGCCTCCTCGCCAATGCCCAGCATCATCGTATTCATCACCTTAGCGTCTTTCTCGACTCTCAACTAGTCATTCTTCAACTCAACAATGTGTACCATGTCCATGATCCTTTCCTCTTTCGCAAATACCTGCAGGTTAGACTTTTATCTCGACATTTTTATTTCATTACATTTACACATATTCCAAGACAATTGAATCAAATTATAGATAACTTAGCTAACATTGTGTTAGACTAGCATATATCACATCAAGATACCTCTACACATACATAACAAATATTAAAAACCTGTCATGACATATATAGCTTAGACATCATCAAACATTACAAAACACATGTAAACATCACATAGACCCCAAAATGTATACTCACATATATATAAATTGGTCACTACTGCCATCAAAATGTTTACATACAAAACATCATATACAGAATCCGTAGGCCAATATAGCACCTCGGTACAAAATGGGCTCACTAGCCTATATACAAAAGTACAAAAATACATAGAGCACCACTCAAGTTGCCTCTAGAGGACCACCTCCTGCCCCTCCCTCAGGCTGTGGTCCCCCACCCACTACTGGTCCCTCCGAACCAAGAGGTAACCGTTCGGTCATAGTAGAACCTGCTATGGCTGCTCGTTGTACCACGGCCTGCCATGACAGCAAAACCCCCACACACTGCTCTAGGATTCCCTCATCCTAGATATGCGACCACATGCCCTTAGGCATGCCCTATAGCATCGCCTCTAGGTGGCGACGAATATCCTCAAAATATGCTTCAGCATCCGTCGGAGGAGCATGTGATGGCCTGACACCTGGGTCATCAAACTGACATCTCCTTGCTGCTCTCTCATCCTTAGCTGGTCTCGCCCCAGTGTCCTCACAACGATGTCTCTCTCCTACTAGTGGCCCTCCCCACGGTGGTCTCCCCAGCTCCTGGCGAGCCGATGCCCTCAGCAACTCAATCTCACGCCCGCGAGGTGCCACATTGGCACATACAAACAACCAAATGATAGTATCATCATCTATACCATATACACATGTCATGCTATCTCAAAAAATATATATATCAAACTCATAAACATAGCTCGATGAACAAAAACATCCCCAGGAGGTAACACCATGTCCGGATCATCCCGGAAGTCAACACCAGCATATGGAAACTGTAGTATCACCTATGGCATCTGCTGCCTCAGCTGTGAAGAACTGATCACCCTTGCCACCACCATGGTGAACCAAAATAGTCGACCACCACCTCAATCACAGCTCTCGTTCCCCAAGAGCACCTAATAAAATCCTAGGGCGCAACATAGGCACCCTCTCCAAGAACCAAGCGACTAGGATGGACCCAAAGGCAAAGTCCCCTGTATCCGTGGACCGACAATGGTCCAGCTGCCCTACCATCCTGGCATGCAGCGTAAGCCCCCAAGCAAAGTCCTCACTAGCTAGTACCCTCTCCATAATACTCAGTT
The DNA here is from genome assembly GCA_009831015.1 of Picea engelmannii. NCBI lineage: Eukaryota > Viridiplantae > Streptophyta > Pinopsida > Pinales > Pinaceae > Picea > Picea engelmannii. Next base: position 27,363 of record ML844007.1, on the reverse strand, counting down.
GACCACCACTGATCCGCTGAGTCACAAGAGACCCATACACCCTCACAATCATCACTGCTATACAGCAATGCGCTAGAGCATCCATCGCCCCAATGCTCACGACAGAGCCCGACATAAAGTTTACCCTATAACAATACCCCCGACCCACTGTCACTAATGCCACGTCAGTTGGTAGCACTGGCTTCACCAGTAGGGGCATTCCCCAAAATGGGAGCCCAGTCAAAAAATATATATCCTCCACCACAGTGAAGGCAATCTTCTCTCCCTGCACCATAAAACAATGCAGGTCCAGACTCCACATCCAGATAAAGAACTGTAGGAGATACTCCTGCACCCGTATCAATGGGAACTCAAAGAACTTCAACATCCCATAGGCTACCAAAGTAGCACGAACCCCCGACTCCTCAATCGCCACGGCATCCCTCAACTGGGACCAATCTCGCTCTCACCAACCGACCAACATCGTGCAAACTGATCACCTGCAGCCACATAAAACAATCCTAGGTTAGCCATCTTGACCATAAAAACCATTAAAAAGATAAGTTTTACACCCATCAACCTTGCCCCCAAGGCACGACTATTTAACCCACAGGCGCACACACATGCGCGCCTGTTCACCCCACAGGTGCACACGTATGTGTGCCTATTCACTCCACCAATGCGCACTCAGGCACGCCTATCCATCCCACATGCGCGCATGCGTGTGCGCCTACTCACCCTACAAGGGCGCCTCCATGTGCCCCTGTCACGAACACAGGCACGCATCAAAGCATGCCTATCCACTACACAGCCGCGCACACATGCGCAACTGTATATCCAATAGGCACGCACATAATGCACACTTTTGTCCCCTTACGGGCACCCCCATGCACGACTATCTGGATGAAAGGCGTGCACTTGTGCATGCCTATTTCCAGATCACCTCCGCACTTGGGGGGCCACACCCATAAAAACCCTTGTACGGCCCTCCGTATAGCCCCTGCCCAGAAATGAAAAGCCTAATTCTATGCAGGATGATTAGACTACTAACCTGAAGCTCGCTAATCATGAATCGGCTACCTCGCTCTCTCGAAATCTTCAAGCCTCCTTTGGATACCTTTCATCCAGTCACTTTGGTAGCAAGTATAAATGAGGTGGCAATGTGGGCCCTATAGCTATATATAGGCCTTTCCGCCAAACTTCCAATCACCATTTCGGGAGCTCCAGATGTCCATTCTTTGATCCGTCTTCAGCCACGGGATCAGCATCCCATCATCTACATCACAAAAATCCCCGGGCCACCTTTTATCCTTATCCCCCGGGGTGCCATTTTTTCATACCCCATCCAGGTACACATGCTCACATTCAAAATTATCCAATAAATGCTCATATGTTCGATTCTCTTCAGATATTTTTCACGCCAGGTATTTGGTTTTCATGTGTGCAGGTACTTGGTCATCATACATCAACGCCACCCCTTCAGGTATATAATCAACACTAGCATGTAATCATTCCCTCTAAATCTCAATTGCATCTCTAGTCACACCCTCTGACATTTTCCTATAGGATCTCCATCTCCGACTCTACAGTACCAACACCTCCATTTGCATCTTAGGTACTGTCACCTGGTAGCACTCTCCCCCACATGAGTTGTCTCATTCATAGCACCCTTTTGCACTTTGACACTCATGTTTTTTTTCAACCCTTTAGGGATGGGAGTCCCGATAGTCTCACATCATGTCACGAATCATCCACATACTCCTTCTCCTCATTTTGCTAGCTTTCCCAATGGACTCCCAGATTGTCTCTTCAAGGTTCTATTTTGACTGCAGCTCCATAGTATCATGAACCCTCCATTTCATCCACAATTAGTTTGCCACTTTGCAAATTTCCCCTCATTTCACCTACCTCATATAGAAACCCACCCATGGGGCCCCCACCCTCCACCATTTCTCCACGAAAATTGGGCCCTATCTGGGCCCACCATATTACATTGGGGCACCCGTTTCTGTATTTGTACACTCATCCCAAATTATTCTTTATTTATTTGGTACATTTTAAAAAGCTTTTGTTTTCATCATTTACATTATCTCTTTGTCGTCACCTTTGGCGACCTTCTTTCCTTTTTTGGAAAACGCAACCCATGTCACCCTTGGTTGGGGCACTCCTTATCCTCTACCACTGTTGACATCGTCAATATACTCTAAGTATCCCATGGGCCAATTACTTCTACCCTCTGAGTTTGTTCACTTTGTCTCTCCTCTGGCACAACTTATCCCACGTCTTGTTGTCCCCCTGACACTTGACTTAGTTGAATGGTTGCGGCCACTTATACTTCACATATACCCCCAACCAAGGCCAGTCTTGAGTCTTAATACACCTTGAGTTTGACCATGTACCTCCTCCAGTTCCTAAACCTCACCTAGTATATTTCATGAAGCCCTTTGCTTCTGGGAGTCGTGTCCCCCTTGTTTCGACATAAGCACCGTTTCCAGAAGGGTGACAGTATCTTGACTCTCATTACCTTTCCAATGAGAGATCTTGGATAGCACAGGGAGAACCACAATTGCTCCCTGCTGTCATTGACCCCAATAACATTTTACTTCAACACTTTCTCATGTTACGGTGGGTATTACATTGTGACTATTGCAGTTATTTCTTATATTTGCTGAAGACCTTTGAACTAGGTTGGGCTCTCAATGCCTACAGAATCCGTGATATTTCTTACAGATGTCACTACCTACTATTCAGAGTATGTTCCTCCACAGAATTGTCTTCTGCCTTTATCATGACTACCCCTGAGGGCACTTCAGTTGTCTACATCAACACATCATTCCTTTTTTGAGTTACATGACACGAGCATGGGGCATGCTCGCCTCGTTTGTACACAATTTATTTTTACACACCTTATGGAAGGTTGGGTTCTACAGGTTCCCTTCTCCCTCCAATGGGTAACTCTTGAAAATCCCACTATAGCTCTCTCTTTCAATGACACTCTCAGTAGAAGAAACATTGATGGATTTTGGCTATACGTATGTTCCTAACCTCATCCATCAGGGGGCATCTATTATCACTAAAATTTCGTCCGCAAATGGTTACAAGAATTCAGCATCGCCAAACAGTTATGAGGTCACCCATGGACCAAAATTACCACAAAATCATTTCCAAAGGGTCAAAAACTATACAACCAATGACAAAATTAAAGTGCACTATGACTACATAGGGCACGTGCGCACATGCGCGAAACAGAAACGCGGGAAAAGCACACATGTGCCTGATGCATGATTGTGGTCACAAAAAGCCACGCACATGTGAGAACGATGCATTTATGAGAGTGGTCGGCCTCCCACCCACTTTTGGTTCAGATTCCAAGTTGATTTGACACTCAAATCTGGACTAGATCCAACTGGGTGGCTGGTCAAAGACCTAGAAATTTCCTAATTAGCCTCTTTACACACTACAAGCTGGTTGAACAATACCTCAAAGAAATGCTATAAAAAGGCCATGGATGCACTTCATTTTTCAAGGAATTCAATAGCAAAGTTATGTTTCCACTATTCTCTTAAGGAATCCTCTATTGTCATCAAGAGTATACTAGCATCATTGCATTGGGCAATCCATCTCACCCCTTGAGTGGATTAGCAAAGAATTCTTTCACCATTTTCATTTTCAAAGTTGTAAGAAAAGCTTATTTATGGGGGTCCAAGAGCCCTCCCTTGGAGGAAGAAGGGACTCATAGTCCTCTTTCTTCTTGGTGTTTTCTTTCACTAATATCAACCTTACCATTGGTGACATGGGTCTTATTGTTTCTTTTGTCCTTATGTCCCT
>ML844007.1:11762-23136 GCA_009831015.1 Picea engelmannii | reverse complement strand
AACATGTCAGCTTATCAGAGATCTTCAAAGAGAAGGAATGCATCAAAGAAAGAATAGGAGACTTCAAAATTGAATGTGTTATGGATGAGGAAACACAGATGAATATTATGACAGAGAGAACTTAGGAGGCTATAGGAAGGCCTGCTATGATCCCTTCCCTAGGAGGAATCAGTTTATTCAAAGGAAAGCTAATAAACCTTTGTGGAAGGCTCGCTTGGATACCTATGACTATCAATGGAACTTCGACAGAAGAAGAATTTGAGATTATTAAATTTGTTGAAAATAGCGCCCTATTTACAATGCTAATAGGAAAACCTTGGATTGATAGAGATCAATCCAGACAAAAGGAAGAAGAAGAAGTTTTGGAACAGAAGAAGCAAGAGTTAAAAGACATTATGACCAAAAGGATCGCGCACTTGATTGAAGAACAGGAGAGCAAATCATAGATATTTAATACTAGAATCCTGGATGTCAAAGCTAAGAGAACACTAGAGGATCCTCAGAAGATTGAATTACCTATCCTAGACACAGAAGAAGTATTATCTAGGAACCCTAGGAAAGAATTCCAACAATGTGAAGTAACTAAGACCAGAGAAGAAAAGAATCAGAATGAGAAAAGAAATACTGAGATGAAGCTCACTGGAAAGAAGGCTAGAAAGATAAGAAAGAAAAGGGATAATACTGAAAGGTTACAGGAGGTTCTAGAGGAGACCTCACAGAAAGAAAAATTACAGAATTTGAGCTTCGTTCGGATATCAAAACAACGACATATGGCACTTCACCATGGTGAAGCAATATAGCCATTGGGACCGATATATCCATTCAACTTCCACTTCAAACAGATAGAAAGGAAATAAAGGTTCATCATCAAACTATTGGATCGTGCTATAACAAAAAGACTGGAGTTAATGAAGCCTTCATATCTGTTGCAAGTGATCTGTTATAGAGTTGTCTATTTATCTCGCTGCATCATGCAACGAGAACACTTTCACTAATTGAGAATTTGAGATCACAGCCTTGATAAAGATTGCCCAATGATCACTACACTTTTCCTTCTACCCTATTGTAGTGCCCACATTACTTTGAGAACCCGAGATATCCATCCCGAGTGCATATGTCCGAAGAGATCACCATCGAAGAAGAAACTGCAAAAGATTTTTTTATCGATTTAATGACTGAAAGAACCATGTTAGGGAGAGGACTGTCTATAGGTGTACAGGCATCATCAACGTGAGGAGTGCAAGCCTCCCTGTCAATGGCTCAAGCTGGCCTATCATGGCCAACTGATGAAAAGAGAACTAAGCATAGAGACGATCTTGTGAATGGTAAGTTGATGATGAGCATATTACCTACCTACCTACCACCTTTGAGTGGCGCAGTAAACAGAGATAGTGTACCCCAAGAGTTCAACTACACTTTGGTCACTGCGTACCTCCCGAAAGGGATACGCGTAGCTCGCGTAGACCAGGATAAGATTGCAGCTTTGAAGTTTAGTGACTTCAACCTTGGTGACAAGAAGGTCTATAGCATGCTTGCTCCATATAAATACCTGACAAAGACAAAGGGTAAAAACTCAAAGATCGTCCCTCGACAATGGACTATGGACCTCGTGCAGTTCACCTTGCTAAACGTCATGAAGATCCTGCATTTTGGAAGACACCAAGAAGTCAATGCTTGTGTCAAGCTACTGTTGTCGAGCTATCATGGTGGCTTCTTATGGTTAAACCACCGCATAACGGTCGATCCAACACTGATCCACAAGATCATAGGGTTGAGCATGCAGGGCCCTGAGCCATGGGATTTTTACCCTGGAAAGACCACAAACCAAGCCATAGCGCCGAAGATCACAAATACTTATGGTGATATCGAGAAGGGAACATGACGCTACAAGGTATCTTCTATTCAGAATGGCACAATATGCCTCGCCTATCAACTCATCGTAGGGAAGTTAGTATGGAAGAACAGACCAACCCAAGTCACCAATTTTGTAGTCGACCTCGCAAGGAAGTGCATGGAAGACCTACAAATGAATTGGGTGAAGTACCTTGCAAACCAGTTGGAACTTGAATGTAGAGAAGCACAGGACCAATTTCATGAGTTCCATTATAGTTGGTTGTTGATCCTAATCGCATTCGTCGCATGGGAGATGTTGGAAGGTGCAACCTTCCCAGATATCGAACCGTCTGAACCTTTTGTTGTGAAGTTCAGTACACTTTGGTACTCAACTGATATGAATAAGCAATGGAAGTTGAATACCATGTTCCACACATACTACAACCAGATAAAGGAATCCATCCAGGATGAACCTCGCATCACGTCGAACACTCTACACTGGTTCAAACCTTTAATGAAATTTAGTGTGGACTGCCACTTCATCTACATCACAACGCGTATTAATGAGCATCACCAATAGCTACAGTCATACTACAATTTAATGGAGGAAGACTTGGAAGATATCGCCAAGGAATGGTTGGTGAACCTCCTCATTCCAACAGACCCTGTGGAGATGTCTGATGTCGACAGTCCAGAAACTGAGCAGGATATACCTGGACCGAGTATGGCACAGAAGCTCACAAAAGTTTAGGACATAGACAACCTATCTGTGATGACTACTTCCATCACACCAGAGAAAGAGGGTGATGGTGAAGAGTTATAAGAAGTCGAATAGCGAAGAGACGAAGTGAAGCCCCTGAAGAAAAGGAAGGGTTCTCCTTTGAAACCTTCTTCTCAGAAGAAGCCGAAAGCTCCCGTAACCAAGCTACAGACTATACTGACCCCAAATGACTTCAAATTCACCATAGCAACATTGAATGACACTTCGATGGAGATAATAGAGAAACAAGAAGCCAAGCAGGAGACGATGTACAAAATAATTGAGATCGAACTCCAAGGAGTGTAGCAGGCACTAATATCTAGCCATGCAGTCTCCACTGTGCCTCTATCAGTAGGAACACCAAAAATGGGAGATGAGCCAGCTCAACTCCACAGAATTTCTAAAATAGTCAAAGCTCGACTTCAAAGAGCACAAAAGGAAGCACAACAAGCCACTCAAGCATTGACACAAGTATAGGGAGTACTTGTCGAACATCACAGTGTTGTAGAACAAGAAAAAAGTACTCTCCAAGCAAAGTGGAATGAAGAGAAAGCACAACTACAGCAAGGAAAGGAACAGTTGCTTTGCGGAGCAACCAGAAATAAAAGAAGCCGTCAACAGAGCACTTCACTCTGTGACAATCATCAAGGTAAAGAATGAAGAGAAATTTCCACAAAAGGTGGCACAACTGGAAGAAGTCATCCAGAAGCTCCAGCAGTGCATCGCATATATAGAGCTATGTGTTGTACCAGAAACTCCGCAGAAGATAAGGGACCAATGAGAAGCAACTACCCACAGTGCAGTTGACAGACTGAAATATATTGCCCTGGAATTTAAGTAGTTGAGTAACCGTAGCACCCAGACATATGAGAACCTGACTGAGAACCCAGAGTTACATAAATTGGAGTCCCAACTCCAGGAGGTGAAGTACCAAGCCGAAAAGATAAAAGAACATTTGAAGGCCATGTCGCCAGTGGAAAGAATGAAGCAGTCTCATGAGCAGCGCACTGCCCAGCAGTAGATCCACATGTTCTAGAGTAAGGTAATGGAAGTAACTCAATGAATTCAACTAGTATAAGACAAGGCATGTCTGTTCTTTGCATAGCTCGAGAGGCAAGGATCAGAACTAGACCAGGTCATCCTCACAGTAGAACAATGCTTTGAAGGACCGGTGAATAACGCAGTGATCCAGGAGTTCACCAAGAAAGAGGCCACAACAAAGCATCAAGTCGAAGAAGCTCGAGCCAAGATCAAGTCATTCGAGGCAGAGTTGGTCAAACCAGAGTGACTCAGGATGAGTCATAGGTGAGTGTTGGGGGCCTGTTGGCCCTTGACCAAGTTTTGGGAGTTTCTTGGTCATGTTGACCAATTTTGGGACTTCGACAACCTGTCGAAGGAGGAGTGCAAGACGAAGCGGAGATCACAGGATCTCGGCCCCCTTTTGGGACTCTTTTTGGGTTTTTGGGAATATGTAATGGGAAAGGTATGTTGGCCCATGGGTTTACCCATGTTTAGGCCTATTTTGTATATAAATATATGCCTAGGCTAAGAAGAAGAAGAGACAGGCAAATGAAAGGCTAAGTTCTAGACCTAAGTGATGTAAATGTATGATAAGTGATAGACCTAAGTGATGTAAATGTATGCTAAGTGCAAGTAGGGTTTTTGGATGATTTGTGCATGATTGTAAGGGACTTGCAAAGCTAAGTGCAAGTAGTTGTGATGGATTGTGAAAGGCTTAGTGCTATAACGCAAGGAAGAAGGATCTAGTGAGTTGTGCATATCTTCTGTCCTGTGCGGAGTAAGGGTTTTGAGGCTCTATGCTGTAACAGATTGACTGAAGGAAATAAAGAAGAATAGTTGGTGGATGTATCCCCAGGAGGCAGGTGAACCACATAAATCCTGTGTTATCTCACTTTGGCTTTACCTTGATGTGTTTATGTCTTCTTTGCTAAGTACTTTGATGTAGTTGGATAGATCTACCTGCTTTTTGCTTATGATGTATGAGAATGCTAGATCTGATACATATGGTTGTGCTTAGTGCTTAATCTAATTGATCTAACCTATTTACTTATGCTAAGTGCTTGCATACGATAGATTAGTGTGGATACTACGAGGCTCTGTTTTAGCAGCAAAGTAGATAATGATTGCACGTTAAAGAACTAAAGGTGATAAATGCTTTATTAAGAAATACAATCATAGATCTATGTCCCAGCTAAGGTTGCATACACTTGAGTCCTACAACCACCCCTGCATCTACCTCAGGTGAGACTTCATTTGCTTCGTAGGTGTTGCCGAAAGGGCCTGTAGTTAGGGTTTTTTTGGTGCGTTGTTGTAGCGTTGAACCCTGGGTCTTCCCCTGTGCCAACAAGAGACAACACATAGGAAAAATGGGACTCGACGCAAATGCACAGAAAAAGTGAAAAACATTTATGATCAGGTCTATAAAGTTAAGAAAGCATGGGTTAGCTCGACACTTAGTGTTTTTTTTATCACAGAGTGAACTAGAAGTGGGTGCAATAGGTGTAATTGTGTGACGAAGAGAGAAAGTGTTGAAACCACATACAACATGACACCATCGAAGTTTGGCACTCCAGGATAATACATATGGGTTACTCAACATGGTCAAAGGAGGAAGGAAAGGATGGTGGAGACTAAGAATGTCATCGAGCTCGAATATATTATGACCTCAGAGATAGAATCACTCAGCCCCACGAGGGTTGAGGAGGAAAAATCAACAACGAGATAGGGGGAAGTGGGGCAGAGCCCTAGAAATTGAAATGGTAATTCAAACCCTAATCCCCAAACACCGACTAAACCCGACAAAATGAAGGGTCAACAACAAGGTCGCGATGAAGAGGAGGTGTTGGTTGAGCACATCACCAAACAAATGGAATCCAAGGGGGAAGAATATGACACAGAAATAGCAGAAGCAAGCCCATCTTTCGTTGATCATAAAAGAAAGGCACATGACACCACAAAAATTACACTTCCCTACCTCACAGACGTAGTGGTGACCCTGAAGGACATGCTCGGGAAAGTACCTAAACTAAAGTACTCGGACCATGATGTGCACAATGCAAACAAATTCCTAGACTTGGCCAAGGAATATTACTTGGCGAACATAGAAAAAATTGGAACCCTAGGAAAACCTATCATGGAGCCTCTGCAGTGGATAGCATGGCTCTACAACTCTAGGATCATGAACCTCCTGGACATACTGCACTTTGGGCATGGTAAAAATGTTGGGATGTGCGTCAACAATTGCTAGCCCAGGTACATGGTGGAGTTATCTAGATGGATAGGCCATTAAATCTTGATGTGGCATTGATCGCCAAAATTACAGGATTACCCACAATGGGCACACAACCAGAAGAATACTTGGACAACAAAGCGCGCAAGAAGGAGATCATTGAGATAGTCAAGGAAAATTTTGGTACCAGCAGAGGGAACATGGGCATTTTTATTAGAGAGATCAATGATGACATGAAGAGGTTATAAAAAAATCTCATGTCTTGCAAGTTGTTGAGGAAGTGAAGAAAATAAGAGGCTCCAGCAGGAGTCATTGTAGTCGTTGTGCAGTGCACGAAAGGGGTAATGTTCAGTTGGGAACCTTACCTCCTAAACCAATTATTGATCAACTGCAGAGATGCATGGAATAATGGAACTGAGTTCCATTATTCCTGTCTAATTATCCTCATAGCCTTGGAAAGATGGAAAGATCCAAAGTTTTCATCTTTTCTGGATAGAAACGAGAAGTGCTACACAACCAGGTATGAATCCCTCTGGCAGGCCAAGCACACAAAAAATCAGCAAGAGAATAGCATGGTGTTCGTTATGCTTCTGGAAGAGATACACCAATGCACAACCAATGTCTGGCATGTTGGGCCCTTCATTTTTGGGAAAGAATTGCACAAGTTTTGATTAAGCATGAGTTTTGCAAACTTCATCAGAATCTGAAAGAAAAGAATAATAGAAAACAGTTGTGGGATCCAGCACAACACCAGTTAAGCAACAAATAGTTGCAATAGAACAAGAAAGTGAGCAAGTTGAACAGAAATTCATAACCCAGCTATACATAGGACTAAATATAGATGTAAGAGGGTTGGTCCTCAAAGTTGAGTCGATATATCAGGCTATTGCTATGTTTATTAGAGAAATCCAAGGTTTTTGGGATTAGCTAGTGGAACTCGATGTAAGAGACAACCCAGAGTCTGTGCTGAACATCTCTATGTAGTTCTGAATCTGTAATAAAGGAAAGATCCAGAAGCTAATATGAAGAACCAAAATTTCAAATATGATGTGTCTTTGTATGTTACTTAGCATTGCATTATTCCTTTATGATTTATGAGTTATGTCTAATGGTTCTATGGTTAATCGTTGTTCATACCATAAGTAGGTTTGGTTCTTGAATTTAGATGGTTATGATCTGATAGTGTTAATTGCAAAAGAACATGGGTGAGTTCTGAATGCTCTATGGATCTTCCTTAGTCTTATCCCTACCCTTCCCTATCCATCTGTCTCGGCAGCGCTTCGGGCGAGACTTCTTCTCTTCGAAGGGGATGAAAATGACAACGCTCTAGACTACATGGTGACTTTTGTTGGTAACCTGAGAAGAACCCTGGTCCGACCAAATTTGCGCCAACAAAATGGTTCTGTTGTCAGGACCCATATTAAAAGGGAACCTATAGGAATAATTCTACCATCGATCCATAGATCTGGCATTGAGAAATGGTGGGAAAGAAACTGTAATGCCTTCATATGGAAAGAAGTGGAACTAAGAAGAAAATCGGTGAGAACTACTCGGGAAGCGATATTTTACTCAGAAAGATCAAGCGACCAGTACGATATTTTCTGGGTTAAATTCCCGGAAGAATTTTTTCACTGGATCAGGAGGCTCCAAGAAGCTCCAGAGTTCCAACAACAGGTCAATAAGATCTATGCATGGGATACCGACAAGTTAGCAGCACTCCAAAGGCTAGATTTCCCAGTCATGTGGGCTGTAGATTTCTAGGTTACTAGCACGATAGAAGGAGACATAATTGAATTTGCAGTTGAGAACCACCAGTCTTTCTCCTAGGAAGAAGAAATTTTCAATAAAGGCTCAAGGGGAATACTTTTAAGAGAGATCCCCCTATGGACTAAAGCCTTCTTGGTGGAGGAAGGGATGTTGACTATGACCCTGACCGATATGGCAACGTAAACACCCTCGCTTGGGGTAGGGCAAGACAGGGTGAGAGTCATGGCATGAGGGAGGGGAAGGGTTATTTGAAAAATGGGGGGGAAACAACAAGAAATGGATTCAAGAGATGAGTGAACCTTGAAGAGAGTCACCAGAGTTGAGAAGTGGTGGTGCGATAAGATCAAGAAAGCCACAAGACAGTATGAAAAGTTGGGGAGAGAAGGAGAATCAGGAGAAATAGAGGAAAGGCAGATGGAAGACCTGCAGAGGATGAGAAGACAAGAACGACTAGCCAGCCAAAGATTAAGCGAGAGAGAAGAAAGGAGAGAAAGAAATCCCTAGGAGGTGGGACAAGAAGGAGAAAGCGCGGATGTAAGAGAGGAATAAATCGGCATGAATATTGGAGGAGAAAGAGAAGATTCAGCCCCGATATCAGGAGAGATCAGGAATATGGCCGAAGAGATCATCCCAGTGGAAGCTAACGATACCCCCCAAATCAAAGAAATCTGCCCCGAAGCCAGTGATGCTAGCCTTGAATCACCCATACCCCAAGTGCCTTATATACAAGCAGTAAGTACGACACTACCTTCTCATGCAAACTCTATTCTAGTACAATTAGCTAACCAACCACAACTTGGAAGTGCAATTTGTTGAGAAATACTGAGGGGGGGGGGTGAATCGGTATTTTTAGCAAACAATTAATTTTCTCTTTTCTTTCACTAAAAACCGTTAGGCTAGTTTGTAGAGACCACCTATTGTATAGTCTTAAGAAAACAAGAGTGCATCCAAAGATCTTATTATGAATTTCTTCATTCATAAGATGCCTATTAAGTAATGATTCAGTGCAGTAATCAACAAAATAAACCAACACACATGAGTAAAACACATGAACACCAGGATTTAAGGTGGAAACCCAAATCGGGAGAAAACCACTGCTTCCATTGTCTCTGTCTTCAATAATTATTATTAAGAAAATGTTTTACAACAATGTACTAGTGCAGAATCATACTAGTACGCAGGCTTCTACCTGCAGAAGGCTACAACCTTCTCTCGTTTACCAGCCATTCCTGGAAGGGAGCTTCAACCCCCTGAAGATCGCACCAATTTCTACTGGTAAGGTGCTTCTACTGAAGGCTTTAACCCTCAGACTCACTGTTGATCGCGTTTCATTAATTTTCACACTGGATCAGTAATAATATGTGTTGCTGAGATGTTCAGATCTATAGTAACTTACCTGGATTCATTGTAGATCTGCCACCAACTGCTACAATGAGGTTCCTCCCACTTCAAACTTTTCTGCCGCCTGCACCAATGACCTCAGCGATCTGTAGATGTGCCTACTGTCAGAAAATGGCCTCCACATCCTCTACAAAGGACCCCTTCTTCCTATCATTGTCCTTACCGTCCTTCTTTCCCTCTTTAGGTCACCTATAGAAAGGGCATCGAACCCTTCTTAAGCCCATGGGTCCTGGACCCATTCAACGCTCATAGGGTCCCATATTTATTGCTCGGGGGAAATCGAGCCGCTTTTTTAAATTTTGAATTAAACCTATGCATGCCTTTTTAAATAGGGTTTTAGCATTCCATACACTAGCCCTCCTGAGCCTAGCTCCTGGTCAATGTGACCGTCACACCGTGACCACAACCTTACCCCGTCGAGGCTACGGGGTTTGTGATGCCTCAATGCATACACCCGCGTGATTCCCGATAGTCCAAATCCCAATGCTCCGTTACGCTGACAGTTGTTCTCCACTACACATCTGTCCTCCTACTCTGCTGTGCTGATAACTCGCCCCCACTCATTGGGGTTTCACTGATCGCGATTTCACAATGCATAAATCACTTGTCACTGGGATCCCCGATTTCCTGATGGACAAAGTGCCGACGACGCCTGATCCTTTGCCACGCGTCCTTCCATATGGACGGCTCTGATCTTTCCAGGGTTTCGAGACTTGCAAGTCTCTATGCCTGGTGTCTCGGATCTCCGATACGCACGATCGCATGACACATGTCCTTCAGACGGATGGCTCAGATTCCGCGTCGGGGTTTCCTTTAGGGATTTCCCCGATCCTTCGTTCACGGGAATGCTGATTTGTTGATTCCTGATATGCTAGTCCTCCGACGGGCCTTTGACCTGCCACCTGTCCTCCAGGGTGGCACACACGTTGTCTGCTTTATCAGGAAATCGCGTATCACGATTTCAGGGTTTTCGTTGTCGAGTGAATTGGACATTTCAAAGTCCCGATCCCTGATTCTCCGATGAAAAAAATCAACGGTCCATATCTCATGCCTTCTTTAACGGCTGCGATCAAGTTGCGAAATCGCATATCGCGATTTTGGGGTTTTTTTTGTCGAGTGAATTGGACATTTCGAAGTCCCGAACCCCGATACTCTGCTGACGTCACACGTGGTTTGACAGGTATTAAATTCTGCCACGTGTCACTCTGATTTGTGACTTACATGTGTCTGAAGTGTTGAATCTGCCTGACACCTGTCATTCCCTGGTTGTGCCATGTGTCCCTAGATGACATGGTCTACTATCGTGAATTGGATCGACGGTCTAGATCACATGTTGATCTGACGGTTCAGGTTCAGTCGGGATTTCTTTCATCGCGATTTCGGGGTTTCTGTTGTAATTGTTCATGGGACTCGTGAAACTCCAATTCCCGATGGCTTATCTTCCTCGCAGCTTATGTAGATTTGACGGTTGTCGACGACGCTCTGCAACAATCATAGGCGCTCATCCAAAAATCAACCATACACAGATTTTCTTATCTGAAAACTCTTCTTCCTCCTTTGCCTCATCCTTTGCCATCAATGACAATATCTCCAACAATCTCCCCCTTTGTCATTGATGGAAATACTCTTCTGCAATACTCTTCCATTGTCTTTTTCCTCCCCCTTTGACATCAATGGCAAGGAGTGGACAATACCATGCTCCCCCTGAGATCATGCTGCATCTTCATAATAATCCTTGTCATATGATCAAGGCTCCCCCTTAGCCAGAGCATTTAGAGATTCTTATCAGCACCGTACAACCAATTGAGACTTTTGTACTTAGGTAGACCTGATCCTCTGCATGGCAGAGACTAATCCCAGTTTTTGGCGGAGATATTCAAATTCTTCCCTGGGTAGAGGTTTGGTAAATATATCAGCAACTTGTTCTTCAGAGGGAACATACTCCAATTTCACCTTTTACTCAAGCACCTGTTCTCGTAAGAAGTGATATTTGATGGGAATGTGCTTAGTCTTGGAATGCATAACATGATTCTTTGAGATACTGATGGCACTTGTATTATCACACATAATAGAGATAGGAGATGAACATTTGATTTGAAAGTCTTGAAGGGTTTGCATCATCCAAAGAAGTTGAGTACAACATGATGCTGCAGCCACATATTCTGCTTCTGCTGTAGATAAGGAAATGGAACTTTGTTTCTTGCTGAACCAGGATACTAATGTTGGATCATGTTGTCATTGATGCCAATGGTTTGATTACTTGGGAGATTGTTGGATCATATATCATTGATGTAAATGGTTTGGTTTGATTGATGTCATTGGTTGATGTCAAGTAATTGATTGATATGATTCCCTTGATGAGA
>ML844007.1:0-11662 GCA_009831015.1 Picea engelmannii | reverse complement strand
ATAAGGACACTTAGCAGCATAATGGCCAACTCTTCCACAATCAAAACATTTGAAAGGAAGCTTACCTCTGAACCGTCCTGTCCCAGTTTGAAGTTTCCTTACGAAGTTTATCTCATCTTCCTATGAGATATACCCTGATCCTTCTGTTATTTGTATTTCCTTTCCTTTTGTAGAAGTTTTAAAGACTGCTTCTTTGACTTCAGATGGTCCTCCTCTTCTCATTTCATAAGCAGTTAGTATGCCATGTAGTTGTACCACAATAAGATTTTGAAGATCCTGCTTTTCTTCAAGAGCTGATACTTTTGACTCAAATTTTGCAGTTAGAGATCTTAAATTTTTTTCAACCAAAGTAGATTCGGTTATTGTTTCTCCCATATTTCTCATGCAATTTACAATATCATCAAGACGTAAAAAGAAATTGGCAATGCTTTCCTCATTATTCATTTTAAGATTTTCATATTGAATTCTGAGAGTTTGCAGTTTAGCACTCTTTACCTTTGCATCGCCTTCATAACTCAGAATGATTTTTTCCCATATGTCCTTTGCCGTGTTCAGCTGCATGACTTTGACAAATTTTGATTCAGTTAGACTTCCTAACAGAGCATTGATTGCTTTTGCATTTGTTTCGTAGGTTTTTCTTTCTGTTGGATCTGTTGGTACTGCAGAAGGATATTGATATCCTCCTTCAACAATAGTCCATTCATCTGCTCCCAGAGACTGAAGATAAGATCTCATCCTTTTTTTCCAGAAGATTAAGTTGTTTCCATTGAAGAGTGGAGGCCTGATAGATGCTAATCCGTCTTGATTGCTCATTTTGATTGATCTTCCTTCTAGCGGCTAAGCCTTTTCAGAAGAACCTGCTCTGATACCAATTGTTGAGAAATACTGAGGGGGGGGGGGTGAATCAGTATTTTGAGAAAACAATTAATTTTCTCTTTTCTTTCACTGAAAACCATTAGGCTACTTTGTAGAGACCACCTATTGTATAGTCTTAAGAAAACAAGACTGCATCCAGAGATCTTATTATGAATTTCTTCATTCATCAGATGCCTATTAAGTAATGATTCAGTGCAGTAATCAACAAAATAAACCAACACACATGAGTAAAACACATGAACACTAGGATTTAAGGTGGAAACCCAAATCAGGAGAAAACCACCGCTGTCGTTGTCTCTGTCTTCAATAATTATTATTAAGAAAATGTTTTACAACAATGTACTAGTGCAGACTCATACTAGTACGCAGGCTTCTACCTGCAGAAGTCTGCAACCTTCTCTCATTTACCAGCCATTCCTGGAAGGGAGCTTCAACCCCCTGAAGATCGCACCAGTTTCTACTAGTAAGGTGCTTCTACTGAAGGCTTTAACCCTCAGACTCGCTGCTGATCGCGTTTCATTAATTTTCACATTGGATCAGTAATAATATGTGTTGCTGAGTTGTTCAGATCTATAGTAACTTACCCGAATTCATTGTAGATCTGCCACCAACTGCTACAATGAGGTTCCTCCCACTTCAAACTTTTATGTCACCTGCACCAATGACCTCAACGATCTGTATATGTGCCTACTGTCAGAAAATGGCCTCCACATCCTCCACAAAGGACCCCTGCTTCCTATCACCGTCCTTACCGTCCTTCTTTCCCTCTTCAGGTCACCTGTAGAAAGGGCATCGACCCCTTCTTAAGC
This sequence comes from Picea engelmannii, assembly GCA_009831015.1. Lineage (NCBI taxonomy): Eukaryota > Viridiplantae > Streptophyta > Pinopsida > Pinales > Pinaceae > Picea > Picea engelmannii. The sequence goes on along the minus strand of ML844007.1, from coordinate 9,977 downwards.
CCACGGGTCCCGAACCCGTTCAACGCTCATATGGTCCCATATTTATTGCTCAGGGGAAATCAGGCCCCTTTTTTAAAATTTGAATTAAACCTACACACACCTTTTTAAATAGGGTTTCGGCATTCCATACACTATCCCTCCTGAGCCTAGCTCCTGGTCAATATGACCGTCACACCGTGACCACAACCTTACCCCGTCGGGGCTACGAGATTTGTGATGCCTCAATGCATACACCTGCGTGACTCTCAATCGTCCAAATCCCGACGCTCCGTTACGCTGACAGCTGTTCTCCACTACGCCTCTGTCCTCCTGCTCTACTATGCTGACAGCTGGCCCCCACTCATCGGGGTTTCACTAATCACAATTTCACAATGCATAAATCACTTGTCACCGGGATCCCCGATTTCCTGATGGACAAAGTGTCGATGGCACCTGATCCTTTGCCACGTGTCCTTCCAGATGGACGGCTCTGATCTTTTTGGGGTTTCGAGACCTGCAAGTCTCGATGCCTGGTGTCTCGGATCTTCGATATGCACGATCACATGACACGTGTCCTTCTTCAGACGGACGGTTCAGATTCCGCGTTGGGGTTTCCTTTAGGGATTTCCCCGATCCTTCATTCACGGGAATACTGATTTGCCGATTCCCGATATGCTGGTCCTCCGACGGGCCTTTGAACTACCACCTATCCTCCAGGGTGGCCCACACGCTATCTGATCTATCAGGAAATCACGTATCGCGATTTCAGGGTTTTCGTTGTCGAGTGAATTGGACATTTCAAAGTCCCGATCCCCGATTCTCCGATGAGGAAAATCAACGGTCCATATCTCATGCCTTCTTTAACGGCTGCGATCAAGTTGTGAAATCACATATCGCGATTTTGGGGTTTTCGTTGTCGAGTGAATTGGACATTTCAAAGTCTCGAACCCCGATACTCTGCTGACGTCACATGTGGTTTGACATGTGTTAAATTTTTCCACGTGTCACTCTGATTTGTGACTTACATGTGTTTGAAGTGTTGAATCTGCCTGACACCTGTCATTCCCTGGTTGTGCGATGTTTCCCTAGCTGACGTGGTTTGTTGTCATGAATTGGATCAACGGTCTAGATCACATGTTGATCTGACGGTTCAGGTTCAATCGGGATTTCTTTCATCGCGATTTCGGGGTTTCTGTTGTAATTGTTCACGGGACTCGTGAAACTCCAATTCCCGATGGCTTATCTTCCTCGTAGCTTCTGCAGATCTGACGACTATCGACGACGCTCTGCAGCAATCATATGTGCTCATCCAAAACTTAACCATACACAGATTTTCTTATATGAAAACTCTTCTTCCTCCTTTGCCATCAATGATAATATTTCCAACACAAGTACAAGGAGGATATTAGGATCCCCTGGTAGATCGCAAGTAGGACCCTTAGGGTTCATACTGATATGAACAATAGGATCAACAATTGCAAGCCATGCAGGAGGGTCAATTGCCCGATACCCAGAATTTTGGGGTAAGGGAGATGAAGACGTTGAACAACACTGGTTCTTGTGTGAATCCATCTAGAGATCTAGAGGGACACCGGATGTGAACAACGTGGTCGAATTCCAGACTACCTTGAGAGGTCGCACTCTCAAATGGTACATGAAGATCATTGAAACAGGAGTGCCAGGGACACAAGGTCAAGCATTCACACTTGACCAAGTACGAACGAGGTTCATAGCAGAGTTCAAACTACCTCAGTCAGAACAACAGGCTCTGTCCGAGTTGCGCAAGATCCAACAGAGGGAAGGTGAATCAGCTTGGGAGTACAGCCAGGAGTTCAAAGATTCCATAGGAAGGTTGGAACACCCAATCCACAAAGAACATCAAAGAGAGTGGTACATTCAGGGACTGCTACCCCTAACTCAGATTCTTCTAACACAACAACAAATAGCCATGTTGACAAAGGTCTTGGAACAATCAATGAAGATTGAAGCCATGGCAGGATACCCTGGGAGCTTGAGAGTAACTCGACCCCTAGTAATGCAGATTTAGAACAACTACAAGGGCATATATTAGCACTTACATAAAACATTTAGGAGTTGATGATAACCAGACCAAGACGACCATAGGTTTGGTGCATCGGATGCTATACGAAAGGTCATTTGGTGACTAAATTCCCGCAAATGAGAGGAATGGGACCTCCTCAGAAATTGATGATAACCCGACCAGGACTTGCAGGAGGAGTTGTGCAACTATCAAAAAACCCATTGTTCCATCACCCCACCCCATATCACACTTTCCCAGGAGGACAAGAAACACCAACAACGGAATATTGTGAGATTTGTCGAACCCACGACCATGGACCGAGACAGTGCCCCATCATGCAGAAATATTCGACGGTACCAAACACAGTCCACTGTGAGTTCTATGCATCTACCACACATACTACTAATCAATGTAGGGTGTTGGATGCACTTACAAATAGGCTAGACAGAACAACATTCCGGGTAAATGAGAACCCTCAGGGACCAGGACGAGGTCGAGGAGGTGGAGCTAGAGGAGACTTAAGAGGAGGAATAACTGGCTGAAGAGGACCAAGAAAATGATACAACTATGATATACAAGGTCACTTGGCTAGAGATTGTCCTCATTGAAGGTAACCATGGTACTCTCACTGCAGAACCAATGGACTCACAATTGAAGACTACCTAGAGATAATTGTGAAGTGGGAAGGCAGGGTGTGGAAAAGAGGAACTAACCTCATCATTTCAGAGATCAAAAGGATTTCTAAGGGACAATTATCAAATCTTAATATCGTTACTCAAGGAGGAGTGAAGACAAGAGTTGATGTTGATACTCTACCACAGATTCAGAAAGAAGCACCTAAGGGAGACAGGTATGACCCCCTAAAGTAAAAAATGTTCTTTAAATATGCCATAGAAGTCATCCAGAACATTCCAAGTTCTGAAATGCAAGAGGATTCCCCTCAGCTAGTTGTATATCCTAAAGTAGCACAAGTACTGGTTTCACCCCTTGTGCCCAAAAACCCAGTAGGCTTACCAAGACAACCTAAGCGGCCCCAAAATGTAGTTGACCTCCGGTTTCAATTGTTCTCTGATATTATCGGGAATGATCAACTGACAGATAAATTGTGCAACACGCTGTACCTAGTCTTAGGGAATGAAGAAACTTTAGAAGCAAGGATTCGAGCTAACCTTCCTAAGAAGAGTACTCAGAGAGTGCAATGAAGAAAAGTAAGATCAGGAAAATAATTCTGACTGATAGCCTAGTTAGATGACTTTGAAATTAAGGCTGCCATGTTGGACCTAGGGTTAGATGTGAACATTCTACCCAAGAAAACCTGGGAAGCCTTAGGAAAATCAAGACTGACATATTCCCCAATTCAGTTAAGAATGAAAAACCAATACTGTATATTTCCCATAGGAAGACTGGAGAACATGGAAATCGATGTAGCAGGAGTAAAAATAGTGGTCGACTTTGAAGTCATTGAAATCATGGGAGACAAGGACCCCTACCATGCACTACTTGGTATCGATTGGACCTACAAAAACTATGCAATAATTGACTTAAAGAAAGACACCATGACTTTTGAAGCTGAGGGAATCAAGGTAGTTAAACCTTTGGACCCATATGTAGGACCCAGGTACACAGAACCAACAAACAATAATATATAAGGAGAAGACCTAGACCAGTTGTACACCATAATAGCTGGGACAAGAAAAGATTATATAAGCCCAACTGCAGATGGATCAGTAAGCTGGAGAAGTATATAGTCATCAGAAGAAGATTCAGAACTGGATTTTGATAGTTGGAAACAAGGTTCATATGAAATATTCTCAAGAATATGTGAAACTGTCACAATGACCAGATGGATTGGGACTAAGGTTAGGAGACACCCAGTATACAATGACACCTCAAATCTAGACAACTTTTTGTAGTATATGGAAGAAGCTGTGGGAGAATATCAAAGAGTATCGGTACTAGATATAGATTTTCAGAACACCCCTGCCAAATGGTGGGTCATGAATAATGCTACACTCAAAACTTGGGACAAGGTGAAGCAAGCTATTCAGTAGAGGTTTAAGCACCAAGATCAACTGAAATAAAAAACGCAGATGGGTCTCCAAGTTGCGCAACTATTCAACGAACAATCAGACCCTACAATACACATTCAACAATGCGTGACATAGTGGCAGGCTGCACAAATACCCTCTCACCTCTGGATTCAGGTATTTCCCCAGTCTTTAGGCCCAATCCAGAAATATTGGTTCATACAGGAGGAAACCAAAAGACAGACCAGCAATGGGCAAGCATGAAAGCTCAATTTTGCAAAGACTTCTCCTTTACAAGTAAGTGCCCCGAGCTTGAACTAGTCCTGCAAAATATCAGAGAACTTATTTTTACAACCAATAATGATAAGAGATCAGAATTTAGAGTGTGTCCCAAGCATACCCAATAACTTCAGACTAAAATCCACTTACCCTTGATTGAAAATCCCATAGAATGCTATCAAATTAGCAAAGCTTCAGAAAGCCTAGACAAACAAGAAGAACTAAGAAACCTAGCCATCAAAGAGACCGAGGGGAACAGAGAAATCCAAAACACTATACCTAGCCAGACCGATAGCTCCTACAATCACTCGTTAAAACTACAGAGACTCAACATAGGGACCAAAGAGCAACCCAAAATAGCTTTGGTGGGTGATTACTGGGATCAGCAAACCAGTCAGGAAATACAAAGTTTACTATAGGAATATGAGGATTTGTTCCCAAATACTTTTTAAGAATTGAAGGGAATCAAAGGAGTTATGGAAGAAATGAAGATAGAGTTAAAACCAGGATCCAAGCCTATTAGACATAAGCCATACCATCTTAAACCAAGAGTAAAAGAGAAAGTTAAGAAGGATATTTATAAAATGCTAGAAGCCAGTCTCATTTTTCCAATAGAAGAAGAAAAATGGGTCAGTCCAATAGTCATCCAGAGAAACAAAGACACTAAGGATATTAGAGTATGTGTGGACTATATAAGCCTCAACTCTGCCTGTGTACATGAACCTTTCCCAACACCCTTCATTGATGAGGTCCTAGAACAGGTTGTGGGGAAGGAAGCATACTCATTTACAGATGGATTTTCAAGTTACCACAAAGTTAGGATTGTTGAAGAGGACAAGAGGAAAACCGCCTTCATTACCAAACGGGGATCGTTTACATATAATGTGATGCCATTTAGTTTAAAGAACGCCCCTACATTTTTCTCCAGGATTGTGATAGCAGCCTTTAGAGAGTTCATTCACAAGTTCATAGAAGTCTATATGGATGATTGGACAATATATAGCATGTTGAAGGAACATGTAGCAATGCTAAGTCTAATGCTCGACAGATGTTGAGAGTTACAAATCTCACTAAATCTCAGGAAGTGTATCTTCTGTGAGCCACATGGAAATTTTTTGGGCCACATAGTCTTCCGAGAAGGAGTACTGATAGACCCAACTAAAGTTGCGGTCATTATGAATATGATGCCACCTACAAGAATTAAATAGTTGCGCTCCACACTAGGACACACAGGTTACTATCGCAGGTTCATTCGGAGGTATGCCAACATTACTGCACCTCTAGAAAACCTCTTGAAAAAGGATGAAACGTTCTGATGGACTCCTGAATGTGACAAAGCATTTGAGACACTTAAGGAGAAGCTCATTACAACACCAATCCTAATATTCCCAAACTGGGATAAATAATTTCATGTCCATGTAGATGCTTTAGGAATTGCTCTAGGAGCTATCCTAGTGCAACCTGGAGATGGAGCTATGGATCACCCTATCTACTTTGTGAGCCAAAAGATATCACAAGAAAATCTCAACTACACAACAACAGAATGGGAAGGATTAGCAATGATTTACGCTTTACATAAATTTAGACATTATCTGTTAGGATATCATTTTAAATTCCTTACTGATCATTCAGCACTAAAATACCTAGTTAACAAACCTATGTTGGAAGGGAGAATTTTCATATCGTTGTTTTTATTTCAGGAATTTTCCTTTGAAGTCATCATTAAACCAGGACAATGCAACATCAGACCCGACCATCTATCCATACTAGACTCAGGAGAAAGTGGTGGAGTAGTCGATGACTAGCTCCCAGACACAGATTTATTAAGAATTGAGGCCATACCGAAATACCTGGAGGACATAGCAGTCTTTCTCAGCACAGGATCATGCCCTGAAACATATTCTGCAACCTAGAAATGCCATATGGTCATTAGAGCAGCAGATTATTAGTTGATTGTTGGCCAATTGTATAAACTAGGGTTAGACAACATCCTCAGATGATGTGTCCTAGATCACGAAAGGTAGGATATACTCTGGGAATGGCATAGTGGAATTGCAGGAGGACACGTAGGAGGAAAGGAAACGGAACATAAAGTTCTACAGGTAGGATTGTGGTGGGAAACACTTTTCAAGGATGCAAAATCATATGCTAGATCGTTTGATGTTTGTCAACGATTGGGCAAGCCAACACAACTAGATGAATTACCACTACAACCAATTAGAGATCTACATGCATTTGAGAAATGGGCAGTTGACTTCATTGGGCCAATCAACCCTACACCTAAACATTCAAAGGAAAGATACATCATTACCGCAACCGACTACCTTAATCACTGGGCAGAAGCAACAATGGTACAGGATTGTTCGATGGATACCGCCATCAGGTTAATTTTCAAGAATATCATTACTCACTTCGGATGTCCCATGAGCCTAACCAACGATCAAGGAGTTCACTTCATTAGCAGCACTATAGCAACACTTACCACCAAATTTTTTATTCAACATCACAAGAGCATTCCATACCACCCACAAGCCAATGGAATAGTTCAAGCCTTCAATAAAATACTGGAAAAGGGACTAACAAAAGTCTATTGCGCAAACCGAGAGGATTGAGATGATAGAATTCCATCGGTACTATGGGCCTATAGGACAAAAACAAAGAAACTCCACAGATACACACCATTCCAGTTAGTTTATGGAAAAGAGGCAGTGGTGCCTGCAGATTTCATCACTCCAAGCCTGTATATTTCACAAGCCACACGTACGACAGATGAAGAATCAGTGGTGCAAAAACTTGTGGAGCTACAAGAAATCAAAGAAACTAGATTTCTGGAAGACTTCCATCAGTCGATTGAAAAGGAAAGACAAAAATCTTGGCATGACTGCCACATTAAAACCAAGGTATTTATACAAGGGGACAAGGTGTTACTCTATGACAGTCGATACGAAAAACATCCTGGCAATCTGTGTATGCACTGGTTGGAACCCTTCATAGTTACGGAGATCCAACCATCAGGAGTAGTTCAACTCACGCAACTAGATGGTGTGCTATGACCTGGATGGGTGAATGGCACTCACTCGAATCCCTACCTCTCCCAAAACTGAGAAGAAGAGAAGTTGCTCCAATCCGACAGAGCTTGTACAATAGTTAGATTTGAGTTTTGTTTTTCTTTCAAATAAAAAAATTATTCTGTTAATAATGTCCATGCGGGCAGTGTTGCACCATAACACATAGTTCAATTGTGTTGTTTAAGTGTTGGGTGATATAGAGCTTATGACACAGCAGTACCGAACCCAAAGTATGAAAGGTCCACTAACGACAGTCATCAAAAATGATGGGGACAACCTTTGTGGTCGGAGGGGCCACACACCCAAATCCAATATGAGTTAAATGCCACACACACCCAGTCCAATCACACCCTTTAATGACATTCTGGTACTCCGACTTTTTCCCATTACACCATAAAGTTGCATTATGCCAATATGCCATCGAACTTCACACCAGGACACCCACCTGCCAAACAGAAAGGTCTCAATTTGGCCATGTTCCTATTCCACTCAGACGAGTAAATACCAAGATCGCCTAATCAGATTTCCCTTGATCAAACCGTCCCGTCGGAAAACTCACACCCTATTGCGTCTATATGATCATAATAAGGAGAATTTATTTCTAAAACTTACCTGTTAAGCCTGACATAAAATTCTCATAACTCAGCCGAAAAAGTATTGTTTCTAAAAACAAGCATAGTTATTTCCGAACTCAGTTGTGCAAACCAGTTAAGGACCATTGCCAAAACTGCAAATAGAGCCTTAGTTCTAAAAACAACCACAGACGCACTCATGCTAAGAGAAACAGCCAGTCGAAGCACCATGACTAAAGAAGCAGTACCGGATGAGATCTGTGACCCCCGGGTCGAGATATAGGTGATCTCAAAGGGAAGACATAATAGGTCAAGCTACTCGACCTTGACCTCATGGATTCAACCCTGTTTCCACAGATGCACCTAGATGTCTTTTGGGAGTTAGCCCTAGATGGAATAAGAGATATGCACTTTAGACCGAAAAAGGAGTTCATCAACCTATTCAACTCCACTATCATGAACCTAAGAGACTTAAATTGCATGCTGCATGAAGTTCCTGATAAGAAGAGTGCAGGACATAAACTTATGGTTGGATAAGAAATATACAATCCATGCACAAGATATCCAACAACTTACTGGACTATCCTCTGAAGGAGAAGATGTGTCGAAGGGATTTCAGGGACCCGAAAAGCACAGGAAGAAGAAAGGCGACCTCAACCTATACGAGAAGTTTAACACCAAACGAGGAGGATGCACAACAGTCATTGAGCCAATACTACCTAAAATAGTCTAAAGTGTCTGCTACATCATAGCTAGCAAGGTTATGAGGTCCTATTATAAGGGAGAATGCACTTTAGACATGCTATTAGTTTCTGACTTCTGCAATCAGGGAGCAGTATTCAACTGGTGTAGTTTCTTGCTGGAGGAACTACTCAAATCTTGCGAGGAGGCATAGGAGAAAGGAGGCACCTTTACCTATGGATACCTACTTGTGGCATTCAGGATGCTCAAATGGAAGTCACCAGTGGGCAGACAACTAACAATAGTGGATAAAGGGTGCCTGGCAAAAATGTTTGAGCCATGGCAGTCCAGATTAGACTCGGAGAACACAACACTCAATAACGCAACATTCGCCAAATCGTATAATGCTATTATAGACGCAACACATTGTTTGTGTATCCTGCAGGAGATACTCCATAACAACACGAGGAATATCACCTTTAGCATGAACTAGCACAACACTTGCATCTGGCTGAGACATGCTAGCTGGGAACATTTCCATACAGGACTACTACCATTCTATCTAGACGAGGAAGAATTCGAAAAGGAGGTAATGTCATGGCCTAGAGTTAAACACGGCCCATGCAAATCAGGAATGAATTACATTTTTCCGGCCAAGCTAAGTAAGAAAAAAGACAAGGAAGCAGGAGAGGGACCGAGCTCAGACCCTGAGCAGAAAAATCTAGATGCTCTAGCATAGACCGAATCCGAGGAAGAAGAAGAAACAATGCAGCTGGAACGAAGGAAAAGACCGCCCCCCCCCACAGTTTCCAACCAATGTCGTGCTATTAGGTACGTAGGTCAACCAGATCCTAGGCACTATGCTTACACCGAACTAATGGAGAAAAAGGCCCAGAACAGGGGTCTTTCCAAACAAACCCTTGAATCCACAACCCCTCGCATCTGTCGCTCCTCGAACCCATGCCATGACCAAAGACACCACCATCATTGACATCCAATATGACCTAGACCCTGTACCAATCTCGTCAACAATCATTGTTGAGAAGCCTCCACCACCGCTCCAACTAACATATTTCCTCACCATCACTCCACATCAGACCACAACTTTAGAGAAGATGCAACCCAACCAGATAAACAAAGAATCCCCCAAGCCTAGTGTTGGTCACTATAATTGCTTAATTAATTTAAAACAACCAAGTGAAACATAAATTATCAACCCAGGGAAGTCTTTTGTTTCAAAGGTAGCTGCGCACTATATATGCTCAATTCCAAAAGCACTTAGTGTTGTAGTAAAGAAATCATTCTATCTACTTGCTGAAATGAACTGAAG
>ML844006.1:48665-72693 GCA_009831015.1 Picea engelmannii | reverse complement strand
TCATCATTGTGATCACATCTAACAAAAAACAAGCATTTTCTAACATCATCATCACACACAGCTAACAAGCATCATTTAACATACACATCTATAAATCACATTTAACATTAAATATATCTAGTCCCCGAGGTGTAGGACAATCAGTGACAGAGTGTGTTGTTAAGACACTCAGTGATGTTAAAGTCACCAGTTTGAAACCTGTGGTGACAAAAAATCCAACCATGTTAAGGGTTGGTTTGGCTCAGGCTGAGTGAGATCCCCGAGTGACTTTTATGGCTTAGATGCCCCTAAGTCGTGGTTTCTCAAGCCACTGGCTAGTCTCGCAGGTCACGAAAAAAGTAACAAACAAAAAAAAGCATTAAACATATTTAACATGACCTAAAAATGTACACATCAACATCAACATATAAATTAATTAAGTATATCATCATGATCAACAGGAAAAATGCAAGTCTAATGAATAATGTTATAACATACTGTTGGCCCTCGATCAATTTTTGAGGAAATATTGGTCAGATTTGACCACTTTTTGGACTTCGACGCAGTGATTGAGGAAGGAGTGCCCATGTGAAGCTGAGATCACATATATCACTTGTTTTGTGGACCCAACAAGGGGTTCTTAGGGTTTTTGTAATGGGTTATGGGATGTCTACCATGGGTTTACCCATGTTTAGGCCTTATTGTAAAAGTATTAATAAGTACGAATGTAATGTAGAAAGGGAGTGACTAGCTATGTGCAAAATAGGCTTAGAGAGTAGAGTATAAGTGGCTAAGTGCAAGTGGTTCTGAGTTGCTTTGTGCAACAGACTATATATGTAAGGCTCCGTGTTTGATAGAGAAGTTGGCTTTGTGCATTGACGTGATTTTGGGAAGGTGGATCTGGTGCTTAGTGCGCATATCACATGTCTGGTGTGAAGCTTGGATATGTGTATTAGTACACAGGAGCAGATGAATGTAAGATATTGAAGACTAATATAGAAGAATAAGAAGTCGGTGGACGTATCCCCACCCTGGGGTGAACCACGTATATCACGTGTTGATGGTTTTCTTTGTGCTACGATGTTTATGTTGTGGATCTGCTTAGTGAATTTATTGTTATGTATTATATATAGATATATGAATGGTTAGTGATTTACTTATGTTGAATGTGATATATCTAACTTATGATGCTAAGTGCGATGTGTATTTTGTCATTGTTACTGCAATGATCTATCCTTAGGGTCTGTCCTGCGATGTGACTGAAGTTGATAAATTAATGCATGTTATCTTCTAAGTACTTTTTGAAGTGTTATAATCACAAATATGTGTCCCAGCTTGGTTACAGACACCTGATTCCTATAACCCCCCCTACCTCTACCTCGGGTGAGACTTCGCCTGCCTCAAAGGTGTTTCTGAAAGGGCTGGTAGTTAGGGTTTTGTTGGTGCACTGTTGAAGTGTTGAACCTTGGGTCTGCCCCTGTCCCAACAAATGGTTCTGTTGCCGGGACCTGAAACTATGATTGTTGGGAACTGAAGTAAAGAAAAGAGAAGCTTTGTGCATATATCTACTGCTGTAGTGCATAGTAATCTACATGACTTGTGAAGCTTTGTGCTAAGAGAGTAAGTTTTTCTGAAGACAAGAGGTAACATCTTAAAAGAGGTAAAGATTTTTTCTTGGATAGGGTAAGATAAGTGGAATTTTTTATTTCGAAAGCATGAATTTAGGTATGTTTAATAGATTCTATCCTAGTCTGAAAGCTAGGGAATAGTTGGAAGAAAGAGTTGATCTGAATAAATTTGATAGAAATAGAGAAAGATATGTTATTCCTATGCATAGACAGACTTTTTGGACTAATAAGTGGATGAAAGAACTTAGAAAGAATTTTTGAAGATTGCAAGTCCAATACTATGATCCTAGTGCGCAGTACATGAGAGGTTGGGGAACGAATAAAAGAAAGAGAGGATTAACACCATGTTTTAAATGCAGAAGACCGGGACATCTTGCTAAGGAATTCCATGGTACAAGTCCTTTTTGTCTTTATTGTAAAATTATTGGTCATGAAGTTGAGGATTGTCCAAGGATGATTTATAAAGTTGAAAGGATGAACATGAGACAAGAGAACTATGAAGAAATTCAAGAGAATAAGAACATGTTAGAGAATCAGAAAGATAACATATCAGAGGAAGCTCATACTACATTAGTGAAATTGAAAGAAATGATAGATGTTCATAAAGATGTCAGTTTACCAGATATCTTGAAGGTAAAACAACAAATAGATGCAAGAATAGAAGACTTCGACATAGACTGTGTCTTGGATGAAGAAACACAAGTGAATATTATGATAGAAGATACTTGGGAAATTTTGGGAAAATCTATTGTGGTACCTTCATTAGGAAGGATAGGCTTGTTTAAAGGAAATATGATAACGTTATGTGTAAGAGTTACTAATGTACCTGTTATCATTCATGGAACATCGAATGAAGAGGAATTTAAAGTTATTAAGTTTGTTGAGAACAACGACTTGTTCCCACTTTGGTTAGGAAAGGCTTGGATTGAGAAGGATCATATCAGAAGGAAAGCAGAGGAAGAAGCTACAGAAAAGAAAAAGAAAGAACTAAGAGATTTCATAACTAGAAAAATAGATCGATTGATAGAAGAACGAGAAGTTAAGTCTAAGCTATAGAAGGAAATATAATTAGCTGGCGAGGTTGAAAGATCACAAGAATGTTTGAAGGATATATCTATGTAAGAAAGCATAATACCTACCCTGGAATTAATAAGAGAAGAGGTATTAACTTCGATCCCTTTGAGATCACATCAGTAGTACGAAGTCACTACGATAGGAGAAGATAGGAATGAGAATGGAAAGAGGAATCCATAAACAGTTAGAGAAACTAATATCACATGAAAGAAGGCAAGAAATCTTAGTAAGAAGAAAGCCAAGTTGGAAACGCTATAGAAGACTTCGCAGGAAATAGGTTTGCAAGATTTGAACCTTGTCGAAATAGCAGAACCGCAAAGAATGGGACTTCGCCCTGACGAAGCTATATGACCGTTGGAGGCACCTTGACCATTAGAACGACACTCTAGAATGGCTAAGAAACACATTTATGGGAGAATAGACTGTGTTTGGGATGTTGAGACCATGCCATAACAAACAGATTTACATTGATGGAAGCATTCCTGCCCATTGGAGGAATCTGTTATGACACTCACTTATTTAACCCATTGGATGTTGTGCCGGGACCACTTTTTTCTACCAGTGATTATCTGAGACAATAAGAGAGTTGATTGTGTGTTGAGATGTGATTCAAAATCTAGACGTCACTATCCATTTGTCCACTTATTAGTTCTCCTACCCTGACCTAACCTTTTAACAGTGAGAATATCGGTCAAATGCATTGAGTTAGAGAAGTCCGTCGAGGAGGTTCTTAAGAAGTTTATGGCTGATAAATCTATGTCTGAAGGTGTACAGGCATCGTCGACCAGGGGAATCTAGGATTCCCCTTCAATTAGATGACGTTCGAGCCGTGTCAACCCCACGACAAAGTAGCGAAGTAAGCATCGATGAGATATGGAAAATGCGAAGAAAATCTCGTCAATATTACCAGATTATATCTCGCCCTTGGCTGGCACGATTAACTACAATAGAATCCTACGGGACTTCAAGTACACTTTGATCACCGTGTACATCCTGAAAGGAATACGTGTAGTTGGGAGTCAGTTGGGATAGATCCCACTGTTGAAGAACAATGACTTCAACCTTGGAGAGAGAAAAAACTACGTGATGCTCGCACCTCACATATATTTGACGAAGACCACTGGGAAGAAACCTCAACTGGTCTACTATCGTTGGATTAAAGAGCTCATGCAGTCCACGATACTGAACGTGATCAAGATCCCTCATTTTGGTTGATACCAGGAGGTTAACGCTTGTGTTAAACTCCTCCTGTCGTGATACCATGGCGGATACTTGTGGCTCAATAGGAAGATTACTTTGGATTCGATGTTAATCCACCAGATTATAGGATTGAGCATGTAGGGACCCGACCCTTAACAGTTTTACCCAGGGAATACCTCATATCTCTCCCTGGAACAACGCATCAAGGAGGCTTATGGCGAAGTGGAGAAGGGAAAGCGAGGCTAAAAGGTAGCCTCTATCTAGGATGGCACAATGCGCCTCGCTTGTCAACTTATAGCTGGAAATATTGTCAGAAAGAATTGCCCCACGCAGGTCATCGGGTTCATGGTGGACCTCGCAGGAAAATGTGTGGAGGGAATGAAGACGAATTGGGCGAGTTACCTCCTCAATGAGCTCGAGAAACACTATCGCAAAGCTCAGGATCAAGGACAAGTGTTCCACTTTATCTAGTTGTTTGTACTGATTGCATTTGTCGCTTAGAAAATTCCGGAAGCAACCACCTTCCCAGAGATTGAACCGTCAGATCTATTGGCCGCGAGGTTCTCAACCTTTTAGTACACCAACGACATGTCGAACCAATGGAAGTCAAACGTCGTGTTCCATGCATACTATCAGCAATTGAAGGTTTCCATCAAATCATTCCCACGCATGACACCATGCACCTTACACCAGTACAGATTGGTAGCCAAGTTCTGCACAGACCCACATTATATATATATATATAAGTGCGCACAGAGATGAGATCAAGGAGGAGCTACAATATTAATACAAGATGACAGACGAAGACATGGAGTAGATCATGAAGGAATGTATAGAATAATTTCATACTGACGCAACCCCGCTCTCTCAGCAGGCGGTCGCTCCACCAGGACCTTCTGTTTCTCACGGGCCCGAAGGGTCCAAGCCCTTTCTATTCCCCTCGGGAATGATTTACCCACAGAGATACTTCCGTGCGATCCTCCCTTCAGGACTCGGAAGATCGGACCTCACGATCTCGCGAGACTCACAACAACGTTCCTTTACCTCTTTAAAGGCCGATCCCCGATCTCCAATAGTCAATGGTCAACGCTCGGGTATCGGGCTTTTACCTATCGGGATATCGCCACTGGCGATGCCAGTCACTTGACTCTCCAAACCCCGAATGCCGCGGTTCTGAGTCCTCGCTACAACGCCACTTGTACCCGACTATGCCTCCGGGTCCCACGCTGCCACGCCAACCTCGGGGTTTCGCGGATCGCGAACCCACGATGCAAAGTTCCCTTGTTGCTGGAAACCCCGAAGGCCGAAACCCCGATATGCTGGATCTTGAGCCACCTGTCCGTGCTCAAATCGACGGTCCCAATCGAGTCGGGAAATCGCACTTCGCGATTTCGTCGTGCACGTAATTCTTGCACTCACCAACCCCGATTCACCGATATGCGATGGCCAAGGGTTCCTACTTGCGCTTGAGGTTAAACTCCTCGCTCCTTCTCCGAGGTCCAACGATCCTCGGGACTTCGCAAGCATGCACGGCGATTCAATTCGTCGATTCTCTTCCTCTATGAAGAGATCTTTGCTCCACCACCTTCATCCTGTGTGACCTCAACTGGGTCGATTTCTCCAACGAACAAAAGGAGCTATCCCTCCTGGGCTTTCTCTAACTCGAAATCCTTCAAGAAATTCTCGAACCTGCACCTTGTGCATGATCTTCAATCACTCAAACTCACTCTGAACAAAGTGAGAACAAAGGTTCAACTGTTTAGCCTCCTCGATGCACTCTATGCGGAGGTATTCAACTGCCTCTATGCAGGAATCTCCCGGCCTAAACAGAGAAACAATGGAACCCCATTCCTTCACTCTCTCTGGTTTCGAACCTGATACGCAATCACATATGCAGCATATAAAAGATAAGCATAGAAAGAAGCAAACATACAAAGGCACAATATTAACAGCACACAGAGATCAAACACATCCATGGGATTGAACTAAAAGATCTTCTTGTTAATTCAATGGCTGTACATGGAGGTTCTTCACAGACTCTCTGTTCTGCTCTCTTCTCTCTTTTTCTGTCTGAATGAATGAGAATATCACAATGATACAAGGGAGGGTGTCTATACTCCGTTTTCCCTCTCAAACGGTGACTGTCTAATCTACAGTTAATTATCCTATCTACCTGCACTAAATCTAAGTAAATGCCTCAGCTACCTAAGGACGAGAGCTTATCCGCTCAAGGTCCGTTATAATCTATAAGTGCGCTTCATCACATCAAAACATTAATGCTTGGCGCAGCCATATATTACAATGGTTCAAAAATTTGGATGCTGGCGCTTTCCAGCTGTTCCTTTTCCTCCACGCGCTGGCTCGCACGATGTAATTCGGATGCTCCTGCATCACATACCCCTATCGCTGATACTGAACTCTCTAGCGTTGACATCATAGGAAGCCCCTTGGTCACCCAGTTAGAGCATGCAGGACAGTCCAGTGTGAAGAAGAAGAAGACAAAGGAGGATGTTCATAATATAGAGACTGATGAGGATGATAACACCTCAGAAGAAAGTGGATCTGGTATGCCCACAGGAGGAGGAGGAGGATAAGACGAAGTAAATGGACAAGGAGAAATAGAAGAAGGAGAAAAGCAAGGAGAAGGGGAAGCTACACCACCGAAAGACCCCCTTACTGAAACAATAACTCCACAGAAGAGGAAGGTTTCTCCGTAGAAACCTTCGAAAAGAAATAAGACCCACGCTAGTAAGCCCCAGTTGGAGGCCACACTCACAGGTTATGATATCGGTCTAGTCCGCGAAGTGATGGAGGATGTATTTGAAGATATCTTGCAGAGATATGGAGCGAAGCAGGAGGAGCTATATGGAAGGGTTGAGCAAGAGCTGAAGGAGATACAATGAGCTATTTAATTGATCCACATAGTACCTACTACACCTTCCTTGTCAGAGACTGCAGAATTGAGGGATGAGCCCAACCAATTGAAAAGATTAGCAGATGCAACAACAAATCAAATTCAGAGAGTCCAAGAATAAAATGAGAAGGCCACAAAATCCCTAAAGCAAGAGAAAGAGGAGGTATTAGAGCAACTATGAGTTGCACAATACTGTGTAACTGCTTATGAAAATGAGAAAGATGAGTTTTGGGTGATGCTTGAGGAAGACAAAGTGAAGACACAGAGGGAAAAGGACCAGCTGCTCGCAGAGAAGATTGTGTTCAAAGAACACATGAGAAAAGCACTTCGATCCATGTCAATCTTGGCGTAGGAGGAACATGAGTTAGTCAAGGTTCAAGTCGTGAAGCTTGTTGAGGCCATCCAACAACTTCAAGCAAGAATAATGGAGTTGGAGACCCAAAGAGTACCGAGCTCTCCGTAGGAGGTGCACGATCAGAGGGAGGAAACCGCTAAGAGCACAGTTGGAAGGATCAGGTTCCTCACCTTAGAATGAAAGAAACTGAGCGATAGAAGTGCACAAACTTATGAATTCCTCACAGAAGATCCAGAGCTAAGGAAACTGGAAGCACAGTTACAGGAGGCGCAACAACAAGCACTGTTAGTACAGGCGTAGATGAAGCTATTGACTGCGGTAAAAATAATGAAGCGATCTCAAAAAAAGTGCGCGGTTCAACAACAGATTACCGCCATGCAGGGCAGGGTAATTAAAGTCACGCAGAAGCTGCAACCTGTGCAATATGAAGCCTGCAATTTGTTTGAAGAGATTGAGGGACAAGGCTCGAAACTGGACCAGGTGTTTGCATCATTGGAATGACATCTGGAAGGGCCTGTTATAGAGAAGATGATCCAAGAGATCACTAAGCATGAGGCTCAGGCAAAGCAGCAAGTTGAGCCAGCTCGAGTGAAGCTCGAGGCCTTAGAAGTAGCATTTCCCAGACCCGAGTGACTCGGGATGAGTCACAGGTAAGTGTTGGGGGCATGTTGGCCCTCGACCAAGTTTTGAGGAAATCTTGGTCAGGTTTGATCACTTTTTGGAATTCGACGTACTGATCGAGGAAGGAGTGCCCAGGCGAAGCTGAGATCATGGATCTCACTTGTTTTGTGGACCCAACAAGGGTTTCTTAAGGTTTTTGTAATGGGTTATGGGATGTCGTCCCATGGGTTTACCCATGTTTAGGCCTTATTGTAAAAGTATAAATAAGTAAGTGTCGTAGGAAAATCTCCCTGCGGACAGGTAGATGACCTCTAAGAGCTTGACCTTAACTCTAAGATAGAAAATGATTAACGTGGACACTGAATTCCTTTCAAATCTATCTAAACTAACACATGAGAAGGAAAGATGATAGAAGTACCTCTTTATCGACGTATGTCCTTGCACGCTCCGAGTTGCGCTCCAATACTTTGCTCCTCGTTGAGTTCTGTAGACAAACAAGATACAACCACTTCCTACTCTATTGATATTAGCTTGAAAACAAATCTATCAATTAATGATAAGTTCATGTGACATTAGACACAAACTAGAAAGAAACAGGCCAAGCGTGTCATATTGATGAGAATAATGACAGCAGTACTTACAATCGTAGATGCGAATGCGACAGCTTCATCAAGTCCCCTTCGTCTAACCCTTGCTCGAAAGATCCGCAACCTGGATGGAAGAAGCTTCACTGATCACTCTCCTTTGGCTGACTGTGTGTTTCCTATGAGATCATAGGTTTCATGCTAGCAATTCCTCCCCCTTCCCACCATCATAGAGCTTGCTTATATAGGTTAAGAGGAGCTTAACCTCTTGAGTTATCTTTAGAACAAGTTGAGGAACCTCCTCCTTAGATCAGGGATCTCTTGATGAAACCAAGAACTCGAATGCAACTGCCTTCTAATCTTGAAATATCCTCTCCTTATTCTCCTCAACGGGCCAACAACTGCCCCAGATTAGGAAGCGCTCCTTAGAAGGGGCATCAGAGCATTGTAGCGCTCCTTGGTAAGCTTTAGGGGAGCGTCAACGCTTTCAATATGAGTAGCGCTCCTTCAGAGGGGGCAGGGGAGCGTTATAACACTCCCTGAATCCTTGTAGGGGAGCGCCATCGCTTCTAGGGCTGATATAGGGGAGCGCTCCCCCTCAAAACCTTTGTTTCAGAGATCTCTTCAGGTGTTAAGAGTTATTTGACTTCAGTAAACCAGTTCTCCTTCTTCAAATCATGCACATGAGATGTTCTAAGTGTCTCCTTAGTGTCGTCGACATGGCAGCATGTTCGAACATCATTTGTGACACTTGTGACCAACTTGCGACACTTGCGAAAGTTGTAAGGAAGATGTGACACTTACAACAATTGAGAGGAACATGCGACACTTATCAAACTGAGTAATTTTGACGTGTAACAGTAAGAACGTAATGTAGAAAGGGAGTGGCTAGCTATGTACAAAAGAGGCTTAGAGAATAGAGTATAAGTGGCTAAGTGCAAGTCATTTTTAGTTTCTTTGTGCAACAAAATGTATATGTAAGGCTTTGTGCTTGATAGAGGAGTTGGCTCTGTGACTTGACCTGATTTTGGGAAGGTGGATCTGGTGCTTAGTGCACAGATCACCTGTCTGGTGTGAATCTTGGCTATGTGGATTAGTGCACAGGAGTAGATGAATGTAAGAGATTTAATACTAATAGAGAAGAAGAATAAGTTGGTGGACATAGCCCCATATTGGGGTGAACCACGTATATCATGTGTTGATGGTTTTCTTTGTGCTATGATGTTTATGCTGTGGATCTTCTTAGTGCATTGATTTTTATGTATGATAGATAGATCTATGAATTCTTAGTGATTTACTTATGTTGAATGTGCTAGATCTAACTTATGATGCTAAGTGCAATGTGTATTTTGTCATTGTTACTTCGCTGATCTATCATTAGGGTTTTTCCTGCGATGTGAATGAAGTTGATAAATTAATGCATGTTATCTTCTAAGTACTTTGCGAAGTGTTATAATCACATATCTGTGTCCCAACTTGGTTACAGACACCTGAGTCCTGAGTTAGGGTTCTTTTAATGGGTTACGAGATGTCAACCCATGGGTTTACCCATGTTTAGGCCTTATTGTAAAAGTATAAATAAGTAAGAATGTAGTGTAGAAAAGGAGTGACTAGCTATGTGCAAAAAAGGATTAGAGAGCGGATTCTAAGTGGCTAAGTGCAAGTGGTTCCGAGTTGCTTTTTGCAACATACTATATATGTAAGGCTTTGTGCTTGATAGAGGAGTTGTCTCTGTGGCTTGACCTGATTTTGGGAAGGTGGATTTGGTGCTTAGTGCGTAGATCACATGTCCAGTGTGAAGCTTGGCTTTGTGGCTTAGTGTATAGGAGCAGATGAATGTAAGATATTGAAGACTAATAGAAAAGAAGAATAAGTTAATGGACATAGACCCACACTGGGGTGAACCACGTATATCATGTGTTGATGGTTTTATTTTTTCTACGATGTTTATGTTGTGGATTTGCTTAGTGCATTGATTTATATATATGATAGATAGATCTATGAATTCCTAGTTCTTTACTTATGTTGAATGTGCTATATATAACTTATGATGTTAAGTGTGATGTGTATTTTGTCATTGTTACTCCACTGATCTATCCTTAGGGTTTGTCATGCGATGTGAATTAAGTTGATAAATTAATGCATGTTATCTTCTAAGTACTTTGTGAAGTGTTATACTCACATATCTGTGTCCCAACTTGGTTACAGACAACCGAAAGGGTCGGTAGTTAGGGTTTTGTTGGTGCGTTGAACCCTGGGTCTACCCCTATGCCAACACATACACATCTATCAAGAACATTTAACAAACATATCTAACATGACCTAACAATATACACATCAACAACAACATATAAATTAAGTACATCATCAACATGATCAATAGAAAAAAAAACACCATATATATATATATATATATACATACATACATATATATATATATATATATATATATATATATATATATATATATATATATATATATATCATGGACAAGTCAAATAAATGTTATAACATATATGGTCTAGCTGGTGGGATAATCTGCATATTTACAATTGTAGTGGAGGCTTGGTCTTTAGTGGAAGATGATGGATGATGAATAGTTCCTTCCTGCTCATCTAGGTTAGGTGAAAGAGGAGGATGAGGAATAGGTTTGACATGCTCATCTGGGTTAGGTGAAAGAGGAGGATGAGGAATAATTTCAACATGCTCGTCTAGGTGAGGTGAAAGAGGAGGAGGAGGAATATATGTTGCCTCTTCATGATCTAGGTGAGGTGAAGAAGGAGGATGAGGATGAGGATGTGGAGTAGGATGATCACAAACACCCTCATCAATCGATGGGGTACTTGAAGAGTTGTTCCTATCGTCAAGATCCCTCCTTGCTGCTAGTATCCTAACAACTCCGACAATATGAAGCATAAGAGGCATAAAATCACACGACATATCCCTCTAAAGCTCTAAGAGTGTAGGATCTTCCTTGATGTCTTTCATCAGGGTAGGGAAGACTCCTACCTCAGTCAAAAGTGTAGAGAGTGGGTCACCCAACTCCAACCAGAATTTGGTATCGGGACTACGACACACACCATTGGGTATCTACACCCGAGGACCCTGACCCGCCACAGCCTCAGGCATCATCTCCTCATCATCATCTGTTGGGGGAGGAAGCATGTCCCGAATGGAAGTGCCAATATATGCAAAATATATAGTACAAAATAATAATTACATAGTTAATTCATTAAACAATATAATAAAACAAGTTAAATAACATGTTAGAGTTAATTTTATTCTAATTAAGTAAGAC
The DNA here is from genome assembly GCA_009831015.1 of Picea engelmannii. Lineage (NCBI taxonomy): Eukaryota > Viridiplantae > Streptophyta > Pinopsida > Pinales > Pinaceae > Picea > Picea engelmannii. Next base: position 61,040 of record ML844006.1, on the reverse strand, counting down.
AATAAAATGAAACTATATTAATTTAAACAAAACACTCATATTACCTCTATCATCTGGTGGATCATTTGATGTGAAGGGGATGTTCAGACATCCTTTCCAATCTAAACCCACGTAAGGACACGACACCATGATGAACATGTGATCTATCGCACTGCTTAATAGCTCTAGTGCATTTGGGGAAATCCTGGCCGAAAACTCTGGTTGGCCCCTCCTGGAAATCATCTCCCCCCACATGTTCATTCACACATGAGTCCTCTACCTAGTAGGCTGACGGATAAAATTAGGCCTCATCTCTAGAAACCTCTCAAAAAATAAGAAAAACAACTCTGAGGGAAAAGGGAAGTTCTACCTCCCACGTATCATAGAAGGACATCTATCTAGTGCTATACAAAATTGCTGCAAAAAATAGCAGGCCATCTGATACACCATGGCCTTTGTACCAATGAATCAACATAATACAAAAGAGAGAAACTAATTCATTTCCCATCATTGGTAAAGTGTGTTATGTTCATCTCTAACAGTGAGAGGTACCTAGCCTCCTATGCATCGAAAGAAGCGATCCACAACTGTCCACCAGACACTTGAAAATTAGTTGGGGATAGTACATAAATCCCAATATATCGTTGAGAGTACATGAGATGACTCTCAATTGCAACACCTATTGGGACATATGGGAACTGGGGAAAATCATCCCCTCTCCTGGATAGCCCAGTGATAAAGTAAATATCCTCCTTATTGGGATTGTACCATTGATCTGGACACACACAAAAATCTTGTCAATGGACATCTCATCGACGAATTAGATGCACTAACAAACCAGAGTGCCCCTTAAGGGATGTAGCCTCCTCATAGTACTTAAGGAGGCCTATATTCCTCAAGAGAACACAATTCGCTGTAGTAATAGGGTGAGGGTACAAATCCCTCTCCGTCTCCCTCGCCTCCCATTCCCATACAACATTGTATAGGTCCACCCTCTACTCCTCCTACTGCTTCTGCTCTCTCCGCTCACGTCTCTGCATGATTAAAATATGAAATACATCAGCCTCACTCATACATAAAACATAAAAAAATCTACTGAATGGTAAATTTATCTATAAATATGGAAAGATAATTTCATTCCAAAAATAAATTAATTGCATTACCGGTGCACCCAAAAAATAGTCAGGCACCATAGGTGGTGCATATATATTGTTAGCATTGTCCATGATGCGTCAATGTAAAGTAATGCACATAACAAAATATGTTCTACTATGTTATGTGGTGCGTTGGAAAATAGTACCACAACTGGGCGCTACACTACAACACATATGCACTAGTGCATTACATTTATCCTACGCACCACTTAAACCAAAAAACAAATTAAAATCTTAACGCAGGTAAACAATTTTTTAAAATTATCAAAGAAGTGGTGTGTATACGTTCACTGCACACAACAGTGCGTGTAATGAATGTCGATGCACCATCACATAAACTTTTCCAAATTTACGAGTACATAACTTTTTGCGTTGCATTTTGGTCATTACTATTTCACGGCATACGGTGCCACCAAAAAAATTACGGGGTGCGCTGTAACACAATGTTACATTTCTCAGCAGTGCATTTGGTAAACATGAACATTCTGGCGCACACGTTTACCAATGTACTGCGTAAAAATATATTTGATAAGGGCGGTGCGTCATGTACTTTAACGACCCGATGTGTTATTTGTACTTTGATGCACCGCCTACCAGTTATATACTTTTTTTCGGTGAGTCGTTGAATGAATGCGCTAGTGCATTTATGTTTACCAATGTGGTGCATAGTCTACCCTGCAAATTTATAGGTCACAATGTAGGAGGTGCGAGTAGAGCGCTTCGAACAGACCGAACAATTTTTTTTTTTCGCACTTAAAATTTCACTCAGTTTTGAATTTTAATCTGGTGAAAGATTAAGTTATGAAGAAACAAGGACATTACCTAGACATTTTGTCGTCAGGGAGGCATGGTTGTGACATACTCAAAAAAACCAATTTTTCCCACCGTTTGGAAAAATTTGAAATTCACACACTGAGCAACAGACAAAAGGAAGGAAAGAAAGGAAAGAACTAATGACAGGGCACTTCATATAGGAAAAGTTTGCATCAGTTCTTTTGATCTCTACACCACTGAAAATGGTAAAATTGATTTTTACTGCCATAATTTTTGAACATTAGCTTCACCGTTTCTTTAGGATATTCTTCTCATGCAATATCATCTTAATCTTCAGCTTTAAAAAGTGTAAGAACTTTCCTCTAGGTCCCTTAAAGAAGTACCTCTTTGCTTGACTATACGATTCGACTCTATCAATGGAAAATTCAGGAATGTACCCTCCAATAGTGCTATCAAACCAGAGATCCACTTCCCTAGACACAACACTATCGAATCTCTTGACTTTCATGATCAATGTTTCTTTCCAAACCACAGGTGGCCTAGATCTAATCTCAAACTGGGTATCTGCTAATTTGGCTAACCACTCATATAACTCCTTATGAAATCCTCCAAAGAAAATTTCGTGTATGTTGGTAAATATGTACGTTCCCAACCAGTCTTTTGTGCTAATGCTAGGGTTCTTGTTTTGGGCTTCAACGAAGTCCTTTTCTTGTTCTTCTATCCACTTCTAATTTTTTTTCTTTGATGTAAACCACCTTGAAATTCCCTCAATAATATCTCGGTCCTGACAAAGGAACCATTTTTTGGCATAGGGGAAGACCCAGGGTTCAACTCTAATAACGCACCAACAAACCCTAACTACTGGCCCTTTTGGAAACACCTGTGAAGCAGATGCAGTCTCACCTGAAGTAGAAATAGGGGGTTGCAAGACATAGGTGTCTACAACCAAAGGGAATGCAAATTGAATCTAGGGAAACAACATACAACAATCTAGATATATTTTACCACTCCTAAACTTACTTCGCAAGTTATATCTCTGATCTAACACAATAATACAATAACAATATATCAGATGTCAAATAACACAACATCAATCACAAAGAACAACAAGATATATGTGGTTCACCCTCTCCCTAGGGCTACGTCCACAGAACTTTGTTTCTTGATATATTATATGAAAACATACAGTTGATCTTCTTGATATCTCCCCTCCCTATGCACCCAGCTGCAGGGTTGATCTTCACACCTAATTGAAGATATTACAATACAGTCTCAATACTGCTCTCAACAACAATAATCATAACCGACAATGAACAACATATGAACTAGAACGAACCCTCCCAGGTCTTCTAGATCTTTATTTATACATTATATTACCAAAGTCTAGGTATCAAAACCCTAGATCCAAAACCCTAGGTGAAAAAACCTAGGTCCACTTGACCCATGTTTTAAGGGCCTCGCCATCCTATCCTTCCTTCTTTTATGAGAGGTGCTCCAAAGCACTTGTTGATGTATTTTTATGCTTGCTGAGTTTTCCACGATCCCTCTTCTTTATTTCTTTATATTCCTTGATCTGCTCTTCCAACGACTAGATTTTCCTTTACTTCTCTCCTTTTTATCTTCTTCTTCAACCACTTCGACCCCTCCTCAGTTTATGTGCATTTTGAGTAGTTTTTACTTTGCCTTTCCTCCTTAATCTCCGCTTCCTTACATAACCAAGGGCCAAGATGCCCCCAACACTCACATGTGACTCATCCCAAGTCACTGCAAGACTGAGCCTTCTGTATCATTTCGACTACAAAATACATGGAGCAGCTCGTGCTTTCTGCTCTGTCCCTTCCTATCATGTGTAGATTGCCTTTTCTGTGTCTGGTACCTAGTTTCAATTGCACCTGGTACCTAGACCCTTATTCCTTTTCTTTTACTGAGAGTTGCGAGGCAGCAGGATTTTCTAATACAATTTCAACCGGCTCCCATTCACTAATCCATCCTTCCATTCTCCATTAAGGGTATTCAAATGTGAAACTCCTCCTTCTGTGACATAGGCAACCTCAAATGGCCCTAGCCAATGTGTCTTGAACTTCCCTGGATGCTTTATGAACTTACTTTCATATAACAATACCAAATATCCTTTCTTAAATGCTTTCCTTTTGATATGTCTATCATGGTAAGCCTTTTCTCGTTCTTTTTGTACCTGCTGATGAAATCCAATAATAAACCTATCTTCTTCTAGTTCCATCAACTATGCAAGCCTATCTTGAATAGCTCCAGTGTCATCCATACCCATGAATGTTGCAATTCTTAAACTAGGAACCACGTGTTCCATAGGTACCATTGCTTCCAAGCCATATACCAAATTAAAGGAAGTCTGTGTTGTTAAATTCTTGCAAGTAGTTCGATAAGCCCATAATACAGCTGGAATTCTTAACCCCCAATAATCTTTGTTAACACTGTAGATCTTAGTCAGAGCTATCTCCAAGATCTTATTGAAAGCTTCGACTGTACCATTCGCCTATGGGTGGTATGGAGTTCTCTTCTGATGGTGAACTTCAAATTCCTGAGTCAAGGCTTCAATAATTCTTTTGATGAAGTGTGTGCCTTGATCACTCATGAGGATCTTTGGTCAACAAAATCTGGTGATAATATCCTCAAATATGAACTGCACGGTTGTAGCTGCACTACAATCCTTAACTTCTCTTTCTTCTGCCCATATGGTCAAATTCTCTGTCGCAGTGATAATGTATCTCGCTCCTGTGTGCCTTCCTGGTGGGTTAATACATCCCACAAAATCAATGGCCCATTTCTTGAATACTTGTAAAGTTAATTGCGGTGCCAAAGACATCTCATATCTTCGAGAAGGCTTTCGTACTCTTTGACACACATTGTAGGCTCTGTAGTATTCCTTATAATCCTTGTGTAAAGTAGGCCACCATAGGCCAGCTCTGAGAATCTTCTGTGTTGTTGCTTTACCGTCATAATGTCCTCCTGCGATGCCTTCATGAGCTTCTGCAAGAATCAATGGTATTTTTTCCTCCATAACACATCTCCTCAAGATATCATTTGGTCTCATCTTATATAACTGTCCAGCTATAAGTTGAAAGTCGGCATCGCAAACTACTAACTATTTCTTCTGAATGACTGTGTACTCGCGAGGTTCCATTCTTGTGGACAGGAACTAAACTATCTCGATGAAGTGAGCATCGATTGTTCTGATGGCCAAAAACTGTGCATCTAGTAGTGTATCCTCCAAATTGATAGGTTCCTCTCCATGTTCCAACCCGGATAAGTGATCAGGTCCTTTATTCATTCTTTCTGTCTTGACCACAATTTCAAAGTCATATTCCTGGAATAGTAGTTTCCATCTGCATATTCTTCCCCCAAAAACTAGCTTTTTGACTAATTACTTCAATTTAGAATGATCGTTGAACAACTTAAAATGCCCTCCCAACAAATAGTGTCTAAACTTTTGTAGCGCATATACCATAACCAAGCCTTCTCTTTCAATCGTAGTATAATTCCTTTCAGTTGTAGAAAACTTCCTAATCACAAAGGCTATAGGGTGGTCGATGTCTCCTGCACCCAGCTGTGCCAAGACTGCTCCTAATGCTATTGAAAAAGCATCGACATGAACATTGAACTCCTTACTCCAATCTAGAAAAACCAAGATAGGCGCAGTGACCATTTTTTGTTTTAGTGTGTCGAAGCTCTTCGGACATTCTTCTGTCCATTGGAACTTACTATCTTTCTTTAATAGCTTCTCCATAGGTGTTGTTATCTGTGCATAACCCTTAATAAAATTTCTATAGTATCCAATGTGCCCTAATGCAGTGCGCAACTGTCTAACCGAAGTAGGGGGAGGTAGATCATCAATGATGGAAATCTTGGAAGGATTCACCAATAACCCCTACTTACACACGATGTTCTCTAGCAGCACCCCAAAGGGTGAAAAGAAAATACATTTTTTCAAATTCAGGGCAATCTGAAATTGCATGCAATCCTGTAACTGCTGAAGAGGCGTAGTCCATTCATCTTCTTCTTGGGTAAAAGGGAGGTTAGGTGCCTTCTCAAAGACCTTATGTCTTATAATTTGTAACGCCTGATCTACTGTAGGGTACTGACTCTCAAATAAAAACGTATCTATAAAGTTCTGAGTCATACCATACCAATTTGTAGTGATGAGGTGCATTTCTTCTTGAAGATACCAGTTGATAGGCATAGTATCCAAAATGTTAATGAAATTATGCACCCACTGTTATTTAGGAATGTTTCTCCAGGCGTCCTCACAACTTCACATGTGGTCCTTAGGACAAATCTGTCCTGTATATCGAACTTCACATTATTCTGCTTGGTCTGAAAAATGCGCTCTCAATAATGTACGACATTGTACTCATTCTGTGATGTTCTTCTTGTGTGTTCTCACCATCTAGCTGGCCTGGCTCTCAAGGATTCATCTAGTGCCAACATCCCCTGCTGTACTGGTACAATTCTCTCAAATTCATCTAGAAATGTCTCTAAATGATTCAAACCATCAAATTTTGGAATATTACTTACTTCTGTGGAAATCCAACGAACTTTTCTAGTCAATCTAGCACATCGCCACGTAGAGACTTCAACATTCTGTTCTGCTAGTTTTATAATGCTTCTTATGAATCTGATGAGAATGCACTTTCACTTCGCCAGTTGAGATTCCCATCTTCTATAGTATTAATGTAATCATTTTGTCTTGTTGTTAGTTTATAGATGTTCTCTAGCTTGTATGTGCGGTCTTCATCCATGAGAGGTTCTTTGTATCTGCGACCTTCATCTGGGTCCAGAGGTGCAATGAATTTAAGGCCATTACCCTCAAATGTCATTCTTCTCTTCTTTAGGTCAACAATAGTCGAATTGTTGAAATCCCAATCAATTCCTAATAGCACAGAATAAGGACAGTTATCATCAACAATTTCAATCACTTCGAAGTTTGCAAATGTCCTTACCCCATCGATGTCTACAGGGACATGCTCTAGTCTTCCAAAGGGGCTCACCACCTACTGATTAGCCATCCTGAGCTTGATAGGAGAATAAATCATTCTAGGTTTTCCCATCAGCCCTGACATCTGCTTTGTCATAACATTGACTTTTGATCCCAAGTCGAGGACCACATAGTCCACGTCGTAGTCTCCAATCTGAGCACTAAGGTGCAATTCCTTGTTTTTCCTTCTTTTCCTAGATACTTGATTCATAGCTCTACTCAGTGGAGGATCTATTCTCCCAATTTCATACTATCTTACTAGGTGTTGTAGCTCCTGTACAACTTTTTCATCTTTAATCAAATTGATACATGTATATAAGAAATCCATGAGCTTGCTTAACTCTTTTCCTTGTCTAGCTAGGGAAGACTGATCTAATGTTGGTGGCATTTCACATTCCCTTACTTCTGGTTGTGCCTTAGATGAATAAGCTTGTTATCCTACAAATTCTTTCATTACCTCTTCAAAACTATGCCTCTCTCTCCTTGGATCAAACAATTGTGCCTTCTCTGTGGCTCTTTTGATCCCTGATCCTTCTGCAGTCTTTCCTGGAGTCACTCTTTCTTCTCTTGTAACAACGCCTCCTCTAGTAATAAAAAAAACTATGGAATCCTCACCGTGAGGTTTTTTTGATATTAATTGTACTTGTTGGTTTCCTCCTTGTCTCTCCTGGAGTTTCGCTAGCAACACTGGACATTATTCAATGACATGATCAAATGAATCACAATAGTTTCAAGTAGTACAAGGGTTCTGAAAATACCTTGACAAATGTCCTAGATGTGCTCAGTTATAGCAGATTATCTATCCTATGCCTCGACCCATACGTCCTCCTCATCCTCTTCCTCTGAATCCACCACGAGGATTGAAGTTTCCTCTTCCTAGGGAGTTGAATTGTGCATTGTTTCCTTCTTGTTGTAATTCTCCTTGAATTCTATATGTATCCCTTGATCTTTCATGCATGAGATCATAAGCCCTACAATCCTTCTCATCATGCCCCACAGATTTGCAGAATGTACAATAAATATTGGTAGGTGAATGGACATATTTTTGCATATAATAACATTCACTAGGGAGATGTCTAGTTCTACATACCTCGCACCAGGGTACAATAGCCTTCTTCAAAGGGATAGGTGCTCCAGAGGCCAAGTATTCATGAAATAGGGGACAATTATCTTTGTCATGGCCCTCTAATTTACATCCAATATACCAGATATCTTCTCTTTTTCCTTTCCTTTATATTTTTTCATATCTTTGACCTGTAAAGATAAACTAGTTAATTGATTTAATATTTGACTCATACCTGGGATGGATTCTCCTATAGGGGATGCTTATAATTTCATGGAGATCTCCAATGCTTTAGCCTACGGAGAAACTTTCTGTTGCATCAGAGGAACTCTGATATGTGGCAGGAGGGAAACAATGAACCATTCTTTGTTCTGTTCGTTTGGGATCTGAAAACTTAAACAACATGTCAGAGTCTTAAATATCTGATCAAACTCCCAAACAGGTTCAGTGACCTTCTGCTTGATTTCTTCCATCTTTGTAATGCACTTCGACTCTGAATTAGGCTTCTTGAATTCTGCACTCAATGCAGTCTTAATATCGTTCAACGATTTAGGCTATCCAGGTCCTGAAGAAAATTTCATATACTAGTTCAGAGCGTGATCCCTTAAGGTAGTACTAAATTGTGTTCTATTAACATCTTCTTCAGTGACTTTCTTGATGCTCCATACAGCTTCGCATAAGAACCGGTGCTGGTCACGATCTTAAAATCCATCTCCTCTGAAGATGGGTAACCTCATTTCATCTGCCATAGATCTTCCTTGGTTTCTTGACTGAGTATGTGCTAAACTGCTTGTAATAGTACTCTTATGGCTCTGACTACTTTGGTTACTCTGGTTACTTAATACTTCTAAAAAAATAGGAGGAGTAATAGTACTTACTTCAACAGTAGGCGCAGTTCCTAAAGTTTCTATCTCTCCTCAAAGAAGTTCTTCGGTCTATACTTACTTTGTTTTTGCGGACTCTGAATACTCTTCGTATGTTAGATATGTTTCTTCTCCACTGTAGAATCCTTCGTCTCCGTAGTTTAGCTTAAATAGGTTCACAAGAGGAACCTCTCTGAACGATCTCCCATTGCACGTGAGTCCAGCCTCTGTGTCACTGTCGCTATCTAAATTCTTGAACATTAGCTTCACTATATATTCATGATATTCTTATCATGCAATAGACTCTTAATCTTCAGCTTTAAAAAGTGTAGGAACTTTCCTCTAGGTCCCTTAAAGAAGTACCTCTCTTCTTCACTATATGATTCGAATTTGTCAATGGAAAATTCGGTAATTTACCCTCCAATAGTGCTATCAAACCAAAGATCCACTACTCTAGACACAACATTATTGACTCTCTTGAATTTCTTGATCGACGTTGTCGTCCAAACCACATGTGGCCTAGATCTGATCTCAAACTGAGTATCTAATAATCTAGCTAACCACTCGTATAAATCCTTATGAAATCCTCCAAATAAAATTTCATGTATGTCGGTAAAGGTGTACCTTCCCAACTAGTCTTATGTGCTAATGCTAGGTTTATTGTTTTGGGCTTTGACGAAGTCCTTTTCTTGTTCTTCTATCCACTTATAAATTCCTGTCTTCGATGGAAACCACCTTGAAATTCCCTCAAGAAGATCTCGGTTTCGACAACAGAACCATTTGTTTGCACAGGGGTAGACCCAGGGTTCAACTCTAACAACGCACAAACAAACCCTAACTATAGGCCCTTTCGAAAACATCTGCGAAGTAGATACAGTCTCACCCGAAGTAGCAACATGGGGTTGCAGGACACATGTGTCTACAACCAGAGGGAATGCAAAGTGAATCCAGGGCAACAACACACAACAATCTAGATATATTTTACCACTCCTAAGCTTACTTCACAAGTTATATCTTTGGTCTAACACAATAATACAATAACAGTATATCAGATGGAAAATAACACAACATCAATCACAAAGAACAACAAGATATACGTGGTTCACCCTCTCCCTAGGGATATGTCCACAAAACTTTGTTTCTTGATATATTAGATGAAAACATACAGTTCTATCTGTGCACTTAGCTGCAGATATTTCTCTCTTTATCTCCCCTCCCTGTGCACCCAGCTGCAAGGTTGATCTTCGCACCCAGCTGAAGATATTACAATACAGTCTCAATACTACTCTCAACAAAAATAATCATAACCAACAATGAACAACATACGAACTAGAACGAACCCTCCCAGGTCTTCTAGACCTTTATTTATACATTACATGACCAAAGTCTAGGTGTCAAAACCCTAGATCCAAAACCCTAGGTGCACTTGACCCATGTTTTAAGGGCCTCACCAACCTGTCCTTCCTTCTTTTCTGCAAGATGCTCCAAAGCACTCATTGATGTCTTTTTCCACTTGCTGAGTTTTCCATGATCCCTCTTCTTTACTGCTTTATCTTCCTTGATATTCTCTTCCAACGACTAGATTTTCCTTTACTTCACTCCTTCTTATCTGCTTCTTCAACCATTTCGACCCCTCCTCAGTTTATGTGCCTTCCACGCATTTCATACTTCACCTTTCCTCCTTAATCTTCACTGCCTTACATAACCAAGGGCCAACAATGCACACCCATGTGCATGATACAATGGAGTGCACCATAATATATTTTTTGACACTATCCTACATTGGTGCGTATATGTTTTTTATTTAACCATATAACAATGCACTCTACTAATAGTGCACTGATGCTTCCAGTGTTAATTTGTGCATTGGATATTTTTTAAATAACACTATCACAGTGCATCATTATTTTCGTAGTGCACCAGATAATATTTTTTATTTGAAATAGCCCTGCTACGGTGCACTATTTTTTAGCGCACCGATGCGCCTATTGTATAAAACACATTGATGAATTATGTGCTTATAAAATCACCAATATAAAACATCTACTAAAACCTCTCCCACTCGCCTCCACTAGTATCATCTGTTATGAATGGTTTTTTGGGCTATTTTTATAGGGGCGTCTGCAAAAACCTCTGCTAGAGGGTCTTTTCCTTGTAGTGTGTGTGCAATCCTCTCATCTTATCAACTATAAGGTAGCTAGAGAGGTAGTGGGGGGGACCAAAGGGCCCATAGTGATAATAATGGAGGTCATTCAATTTAAGGTGGACTAGGTCCACTATATTATTAAATAAGGCCCACTATGGTAGTTAGATATAATAAATGGGTAATTAGATATAATTAATGTAAGAGGGATTCTTAGAAGGTTCTACTTCTAGAAGATTCCTCCTCTAGAATGTTCTTAGGAGATGATAGCACTCTATAAAGGGGTTCAAGAAATGTAATGAGACATGAAGAGAATTATTGTATTTGGAGCGGTAGCTCAATAGGAGGATGCCCCCTTGAAGAGGCAAGTGAACAGGAGAGGATCCCTTCCATAATAGGATCCATTATATGGTGTTTCCCTACCTCAAGGGTTTCTATAATAAAGTTGTGGTTTTTCTATATTGGTCTTCTATATCTATTGTGGTGCTTTTGTATTCAGTGTTCAGGTTCTTAACAAGTGGTATCAGAGCACTTTCCTTGGCAGACATTGTGGGCAAATATTTTTTATTTTTGCAGATTTTTTTTTCGAAGAAGAAAAAAGAGGGCCACGACATTCCAGAACTTTTCGGTATATTTATGTGCCAAATTTGAAGAAACGGGTTGTATATATGAGTTACTTTCATAAAAAAAAACCCAATTTGAAAAAAAAATCGTCCGAAAGGGAGTCCGGGAAGTCAATATATTTAAGTTTTAAAATCTTCAAATTTTCAGGATTTTTTCCGCGGAAGGCAGTGAGAATTTTTTTATTTCTATAGCATCTGGAGGCCGAATTTGCCCAAATAAATTACATATGTGAGTTCCTCTCACAATTTCACCCAATTTCAAAAAAACAATCAGCCAAAACGGAGTCCGGGAAGTGAAGTTATGAGCATTTTAACTTCAACAATTTTTTAGGGTTTTTCTAGAAAAAGCCGTGATTTTCTGCCGTAACTTATTGGGTGAGTTCATAGGATACTCAGATGGCTATTTCTTCTCAAAACCTAAAATACATTCTTGAATCATTCAAATCCCAATTGTTTCACACATTGGATGACAGATTGGATGCATTTGTACATGGCCTCACAGACAGCCTCACAGACAGTCTCACAAACGACCTCAATGATAGTTTTCATAGTATTCAAGATTCATTGAATAACATGCAGGAGAGATTTCTTATGGAGGGCCTCAGGGATGAATATAATCAATAAATATATTCTTGGTATGATTTTGAGGCAGATTGTGATGATTGGTATATGGATAGTTGTCATTTCTGGGATGACAACCACTTTCATATTTTATTTGATGACTCTACTCCACCTTCTGTAGAGAACATCAATGTCCCACATCAG
>ML844006.1:14229-34515 GCA_009831015.1 Picea engelmannii | reverse complement strand
AAATAAATATTTTATCTCTTTCTTTATCCTCTTCTTTGATACTTCCTTCATAAATCTGCATAGACACTGAAATATGACGAGGTTAATTAACATTCTCACAAAAATCTAACTTGTAATGATAAAGTATTAAAGTAAACAAGATACTAAAAATAAACATGAATACTTATCTTTTTATTTTGTGTGGGGAGGCTCCACAGACTCTACCATTTGCTATCTTTCTTCAAATCAACTATATTCAACTTAAAGTACATAATCCTCAATTTCTACTAAATATTTCTTTGAGGGAGGAGATTCCTCTTCCTCTGCCACATGTGCTTGATGCTTTCTTTTCCCATTCTCCTTATGCTTGGTCTTTTCTCTTCTTCCTCTGGTTCTGGTACACCCTCTATAACATGTTCTAGGAGATCATTCTCGTCTAGAATCATCTGCAACCTATGATTCCAAGATCTGAAGTTTCAAGATCCTTCCAGCATGTCTTCTACCCTCATACTGGTAGTCATTATTTTTTGCAGTAGAAACCCTAGCCCTCCAAGCTATTGAAATAATAAAAAAATTAAATTTCTTGGATCTGAAAAAAAAAGATGCGCCGGACTGAGGCGAGTATGATGGTATAGCCAGTTTCTGAAAATTCCAAATTTTACCCCTTGAAACTGAGCTTGTGGAAATCTGGACTGGTACTTCTAGTATTGGTTCTAGTTTCCTAGTACTTCTGGTACTTCTAGTTTTCTGGTACCGGTGAAAACTAGGGTTTCACTTTTCAGGAGTTCTTTCCACTGAAAAGGTTCTCTTAAGGTGCCAAAATATTCACTAGGGTAGGGCACACTTTTCTAGATGGTTTTTAGGAAAAAATTCATCTCCAATAAAAATCCCTCATTTTCTTGTACGACAATAGTGACGTTTTTGCTTATCCAGTGAAAGGTGCTCTCATCAGTTTAGCTTTGATTCCATGTTAAAGTTTAAGCTATTATTAGGTTTCTTTCCTTCTTACTAGATAACCATAACATAGATAGGATCACCGATAGAAACACAATCACAAGAGTATAAAAGCATTTATCCTGGGAAATCCTCAAGGGAAAGAAAACCGAGCAAAAATTCTTTAATATAGATTCAATAACCAAGTACAGTTCCAGAATAAATCTCTATCTATGAGAGACAAACCACCATGATGCTAGACCAGAAAATAACCAAGACAATAAACGAAACACTGGAGAATATCCTCTCCCAAGAAATGCGCCTCTCTCTCTTCCTTCTTTCAACAACTGGTAACTGCAACTTCCTTCAATACTTGCACACTAGATGAGTGAGTTGAGTGAGTGAACAAATGAGTGGTTGGATTCCTTTATTTATACAAATTGACAAGCGCTGAAAGGAGGTGTCTCTTCACTGGAAGGGTTGACTTGTTTTTCTGGGCGGTTAGAACCACTTTAATTTTCCTAGGGGGTGACTTCTTAATTTGCATATTACAATTAGGGTTTGACCAGTCCACAAAAGGGGATTTGGTTAATTACAATGCCCAACATGATCAATCCACAAAAGGGGATTGATCTAATCAATCATATATATTTTATCTTTTACTTTATCCACAAAGGGGATAAGAATATTTTTTGCAGTTACACAATATTTTAACACATTTCTTAGCAGTGATTAAAGAAAAAGCAGTAGGTGGTGCTACCTCTGGGATCCTGTACAATTTTCTACCCAAAGTAATAATAACACTACATGGCCTAGACTCATACATAACATGACGCTTCCAAAAATATGGTTTCCCTAAAAGAACATCACAAACTTCAAGGGTAGAAATATCACACAGTACCTCATCTTTGAAAGGCTTGATGTCGTAGGGAAGACGAAACTGTTGGATGACACGAATATATCTCCCTTGGTGAAGGCAACCAATGGTGTAGGGCTATGGGTGTGGTGTCATTGGCAGGTCCAACATCTTGAAGACCTCTGCTGAAATCAGGTTCTTCTGACTACCATTGTTGACAATGAAATGGATCGAAACCCCCTTGACCCACATCTGCGAGTAAAGATGTGTTCCCCTTCCTCTGGTTCGCTTGGATGGACTTTGGTGGTAGAAACAGTGGCACTAGGTTCAACATCGATAATCCGCTTCCCTCCTTCAGGATTTGATTTGGAATCAGAATCGACCTCTGAATCGGAAGCCTTCAGCTCGACCATGAGGGATTGCTTGGAGCGACATTCTTCGGTGTTGTGCCAAGGAATTTTATGGTACTTACACTATTTTCCAGTGTCCTTCTTCATATTCTCATTTCCCTTCTTGTGTTGCATCTTGGACTGGTTATCCTGAGGGAGACCATCTTGACTTGGTCCCTTGTTGTTTGGGTTGGGGCTTCCTTTTCCCTGCTTCGGTTGTGAGGGGTTTGCAGATCCAAAATATCGTCGTTTTGACTTAAATTTCTACTCGATATTGACAATGTATCTATAAGACATTCCCAAAGAGGTGATGTCAAGGAACTTCATTTCTATTTGAATTTATTTATGCAAACAACCATGGTATTTGAGCACTAGATGATGCTCAGAGTCTTCGATACCCAATTTGGTGTGTAGGGTATGGAAAATATTGGTGAAATCTGGTATTGCTTGGTCCCTTTCTTGACGTAGGGTGGTCCATCTGGTGTACTAGTCCTCGTAGCTTCCAACAGGGTAGTATTGTTCTTTAATGGCTTCCCGGAAGGAATCCCATGTAGGGGCCACCAAAAACATTTTAGATTCCTCCATGGCCCTTTGCTCATAGTAAGTATCCCACCAGTCTTTAACATGGGGAAAAACCTTGAGGAGTGCAAAAGTGATCTTTTCCCTATCGAAAAAATTGTGGAACGAAAAATATATTTCGAGCAGATTTAACCATTTATCTACAACATCCACATCTATCATTCCTTCAAATAATGGAATATCAAAATTTATATGTACCTTGAAGGGGGTTGCGTGGCTGATTGATGAAGAAGTTTCTTATGTGGGCATTTGTCGAAGGATCTATGTGAAGTTGTCCATCATTTCATTCCTTTTTTGCACGAGGGATTCCTCGAGAAACATTTTAATAGGATCTCCTGCTCCATCATCTTTCTTTTCATCCCCCATGGGTTGTTTTCAGGCTCGGTGCGACTGATTTGGTAATGGCTCGATTGGTTCGAGTCCCAACTTCTTGTACCCAGATCTTGTTGGGGACATGCACGAAGAAAAATAAATGAAGATTAGACTACTCTGATACCACTGATCTAGATTTAGGAGAAGAACGAACTGATTAACATACTGAATACAATACACAGAGATATGGAGAGTAACAAAAATATCAAGTGAAAAATATTTTCTATTAAATAGTGAAATAGGTTGAAACTGTAAAACTGCAGAACTAAAAACTTGCTTGAATGGTGGTAGCTATCTCTAAGAAGAGATGTGGTTGCTACGCACATCCGTCTGAGCAGAAAATTACAATGAGGCTCCATGGGCCTTTTTGATATTAATCATGAATGACAAAACCCTAAACATCAAAAAACCTAACCCTAGAAGGTGAAACACCAAAAGTTATGTGGGCCCTATAGGTAAGTTGGTGTAATTTGGTACCTCAACTTCCTAGGGCCGTAACTTTTTCATATGACCTTTGTTTTAGGTGCGTGATAGCCCATTGGAAAGGTATTTCATAGAACTACACATTTCGCCATCAAACTCTGACTCTATTTATAGTTTGGCTGTGGTGAGCCAAAAAAGGAACGTTTAGGGCCCCAAAACAACCCCAGAAGTACAAGAAGATATGTTGACATGAAAACATACAAAATAAGCCAGTTGGATTAGGAGAGAGGCCACCCATATCCACCTAGAGGATGTGTGGGGCTTCAGATAGCACTAGAAGTGTAGAACCCACAATTACAAAGTAGTACAGAAGAACATGCTGAACAAAAATGGACACGAGAAGCCAGTTGGAATAGGTGGGTGGCCACCAATATCCACCTGGATTAGAACGAGATGCATAAAATATATGGTTAATATCAACTCATCACACACCATTTTACAATTTATCTCCATTCTTGAAGTACCTCGTTATCAATGCATTTCCATTCAGATATCATGGACCCCTCTAAATACATGCACTCCGACTATCATACGTCCCACATTATTCTCATCCAATGGAAATCGTATACCTTGGGATTTACATCTATCAACTAGTTAAGATTTATGGACCCTCCTCTTGAGAGTGATTCATGCTATATAAAAACATTGAGATCTCACAGAAAACTCCCCAAGAGATCTACGATCTTCTAGCTTCCTTGTTAACGAACTCATACTCTAACCCTATTCTCTTACCTTTGATGGTACTTACTTCGATACATTAGTATCTAGATCCGAAGTTCCATAAATGATCCTGGACACACTCCAAAATATTGGCGTTCCTTCTTGACTCGGTGTTTCTCCATCGGAGTATTAACACATTTCCCATCTGGTGACTCCAATGATAATACCCTCCAACCAACGGTCCAAATATTTTTTCTCCACCAAATCAACGGTTGTGAACCTCCCCATTTTTAAACACTAATTTCCTCCATGGTAATAGTTTGAATATAGACTTAAACCTTTCAATATCTCTTCTATGTCTTTTATAAGTTTCTACCAACTCTTAAGAGTCCAAAATTTCACTCTTAAATAGAATAAGGAATTCTCACTTCATCTAGATTGAATATTTTCATATCTTGCAATATTTCTACCTAAGACAAACAACTCTTTCAAGACTTATAGTTCCTCCTCCTATAGAGGGCTCTCCCAGATACCAGGTCACTCTTGTCATTTTCCAATGAAGGATTTTTCCATATCATATAAAATTTCCTCTCAAGGGTAAGGGTTCCCAGAAATTTAGGCTCTCGAAGTCTACACAGAGAACCTTCCCAATCACTAAGGTTTCCCTCACACATGAACTCAACTATAAATATGGCCAACCATTGTCCCATGAATAGAGAGATACCTTAGTGATTGGGAAGGTTCTCTGTGTAGACTCCGAGAACTTTCCCAATCACTAAGGTTACCCTCCATTCAAGACTGGGGTGAGGGACGATAGATGGCCATATTTATAGTTGAGTTCATGGGAGGGCTGCATGGCCTCCTTATGCTACGTGGCACCCCATCTAGGGTGGGATAATATATTTTGGTGAGATCCAGACAATGGCCTAGTAGCATGGTCAGTTGAGAGGTTGGAGTGTTCCATTGGATTAACTCTTCCTTTGAGTCCACGCCCTCGTTGGTCAAACAACCTCCAATTTTGTTAGCATCTATTTTCACATGGAAGGGGATAAGAATGAGATGGGGTTGTAGGAGGTACTTGAAGTCTTCCAACAGTCCTAGTAATATCCAGCTGGGTGAGATATTTGAAGGGTGTGAACCATGGTTGATTTTGGTGATGAGCTGGATGATGATCTGGTAATCCCCTTCCACTATGAGATGGAATATGTTTTGACCAATTGTTAACTTGACCCCCCTGAGTAGTCTCTAGAGTTTTTCAACATTTTTTGTATTGAATCCAAAATATCTTGTTGCGTAGTGAAGAATTTTCCCCTCACAGTCTCTTAGAATCGCTCCAAAAACCATTGGTCCCAGATTACCCTTTGAAGCACCATCAAAGTTTGGTTTAACAAAACTCGGGGGAGGAGGGGACCAAGTGCTTGGATTACAACCAATATTAATATTGTGAGTATCCTTCTTTCTCGAATCATCGGTGATATTTAGCTGCTAGTCCTGTAGGATGTGACATTCCCTGGGATTTCATTTGAGGTCCTCCTGGGTACAGTGCTTAGCTCTGATCATTTCCCAAATTAGGTTTAGGATCCTTGCCTAGGTTGAGTGAGGGGGGAGGAAATGGATGAAAAAACTCTTTTATTTCATTCTTTCCAAATTTTCCAAATTGTGAAGCTTGGTATTAGCTGCCAGATGTGGTCAAGAATTGGATTTTGGTAGTAGATTGAATCCCAATTTTCCATGGTGCTTATGATGTTGGTCCGATTTCTATTGGAGCGATGCATTATTTGTGCTTCCATATCCCAGATGGCCTCACTGTGGATGCAATGGTTTAGTAAGTGCTACATTGTCTCTTCCTATTATTGACAGAGGGGACAGATTGAAGTGCCTACAAACCCTCGTTTTTGAAGGTTGTCCCAAGTGATTATGCGGTTTTGGGAATTATCTAGAGGAAAATCAAGACTTTCGGCTAGAACTTTGGATTCCATATTTTGGTCCATATGTTCTCCTTCAGTTTCCCTTGGTGGTTTTCTTGGAGATGGTATGCCTCTTTGACTAAGAAGTTACATGTTGGGGAATGAACCCATCTGAGGATTTCTGGTCCTTCCTTGATGTGGATTTTCCACTGATTTGCACAGTCCCTCCAGGTCTGGAGGTCCATTTCCACCTGAAGGTGTAATTCACAGGGTTCAGTTTTCCATCTGCGCCAGGGGTGTTGGAGAGTGTTTTCCTTCCATAGGTCCTTTACATGTAGGGAATCCATTTATTTCATTTGTTGATAAAGGGGGTTGATGTATTCTATGGATGTTAGGGGTGGTTGTTTCTACCAGGAGTCTTTCTAGAACAAGGAGTGTTCTCCATTCCTAATCTCCCAGAAATCATGCTTCTGTATGAGTGATCTATTACTCCAATCTTTGTTCCAAATATTTGATCCATGAATCCAATCATTGAATCTGATTAGAAGCTCTTCTCTGGTATTGGGTGCGTATTTACTTTTCCAGATTCTTACCCAGAGTTCTATGGGGTGCTTGAGCCAGCACTACCAAAGTTTTTCCCCCTTACTTGGTTGATTTTGCCTGGATCTCTAAGGCCAATTCCCCCTAGGGAATTGGGCCTACAGATTTTATCCCATCCCACCAGTGCCCATTTTTTGTTTAGATGGTGTCCATGCCACAGGAAGATACACTGGAGGTTTCTGATAACTCTTTTGACAGATTGGGGGGCTACCAGAGCGGTGAAGAGGTAAGTTGGCAGGGCTTGGAGAAGATAATTTAGAATAACTAGGTGGGCTGCAAGATTGAGTGATCTAAAGGTCTAGTTACTGAGCCTATTGGAGATGGAAAGTAGTAGGTTGTCCCAGGAGATGTTATGTGTAGCTGCTCCCATGAGGGGAACACCTAAATAATTGAATGGAAGGGAGCTCTTGGGGATGCCCAGAAATCGGGAGATGTGGTTTTGAATTGCCACTAGGGTATTGAAGAAGTAGAGATGCGACTTGTCGAGGTTTAAGGAAGTTATTGAAGCTTCTACAAAGTCAGTGAGGATTGCCTTGAGATTATTAGCCTCCTAGGAGGTTGGGGTATTCATCATGTTGAAATTACTAAGACAATTGAGAGGCGGGGGTGAATTAGTTGTTACTGTGCTTGAGAAATTTATGACTATTCAAACAATTTTTAATCTCTTCCAAGTGACAATCAATATTATACAAGATATGAAAAACATAAATAATTAACATCAGTCACACATAAGATATACACAGAGACAAATTTTCACGAGGAAACACATAAAGGGAGAAAACCTCTTCTTCTTCGAATGATAGGCAGTCTTTTAAGTTTTGTACATAATCTATATTTGATAACCAACTCAATGTGAGGCTACTACCTCTATTTTACAAGCTTCAACTTGTTGAGAGAACCAACCCTCAAATTTCTCTAGCACCCACTAGAAGGAAGCACCAACTCCCTGATTTCTCTAGCACCCACTAGAAGGAAGCACCAACTCCCTAAGTGTTCCAGCACCAATTGGATGGAAGTACCTACTTCCACTTATACAAGCACCAAATTTCATACATACAACTTTGTGTTTTCCCAAGCACCACCCTGCCACCCTTTTTTCTAGCCACAACTAGATGAAAGCTTCAACTTCCAGTATTCAAGCACCAACTTGAATAACAGAGGACTACAATCCTCCCTACCTCCCTGATTATAAATAAATGATTGAATAACCAACAATACCGATATATCAATTCTTACCACTTCTTCTATGTTCTTCAATTATTCTTTGCTTTACTATTCTTCTACTCCGTTCATACTTGGTTTGACTTACTGTCTCTTTCTATCCGTTCTTTTTCTATTCCTCTCAATCTCTTTGGTATGTGTTCATTCTGCTCTCTTCACCTTTTCTATTCTGTTCATCTTCTGTTTCTCATCTCTGAGTTTGATCTCACACTGTGCATACTATGATTTTCCTTTCTCCCAGTTCAACTCATTTTTCAGTGAGAACAACCAACCTCACATAGTCATGGCATTTCTCTTTTATGATCTCCACCAGTTCAGTTACACCTCAAATATCCAAAGAAACAGATCAAAAACAGAATCGCCAAACGTCCAAGAACTATGATTCAGTTCTGCTAATTGAATCCTAACTGAAAAATTAACCATGAAGTGAAACAATAGCCCTTTGATCAAATTCCCAATTAACCAGCACCATTGGATTACACCTGCAGGGACTCGTGTTTATCTTATATGCCCATTGGTTTTGATCGAACGCTAAACAAAATGTGATTTCGTGTTTCAAAAATCTTGTGACAAGACATCTCAACTCTCCCATGTCATGATCTTCAAAATGGATCTTAGCTGGGCTATCTCCTTCCTCTCATATGACCACCAGTTGTGACTAAGTGCTTATCCAGAAGGCTCTTCGTGACTCGCGACTTCGGGGATCTTGGTATGAGGTGTCTCAACTCTCCCAAGTCGTGATATTCGAAAAACTCCATATCAGATCAACGATTCATATCTATCCTTTTGATGGATGGCTGTGATCATGTCGTGATTTTGCGTTTCGCGATTTTCTACTGTGAGTTGCCTCATAACTCCCAAATTGCGAAACTCTGAAATGGAGCTTAGTAGTGTGCTAGCTCCTCCCTTCATCCTTCAACAATGTGACCTTGGCTATGACCACAGGCCAAACATTCAAGCGCTTCTCTTGTTATATCAACGGTCTAGAAGTTTGGTGATCCGACGATCCAGATCATTTCCCGACTTTGCATATCGCGATTTCCTATATCATATCCTTTGACTTATCCAATGTGCAAGTCAACGAAATTCCAATCGATCGCCACATGTCCTCTGGCTCCAACGGCTAGGATTGTTCCGCGACCTCGCATATCACGAGTTCCCACACAACGCTCTTTTGACTTCTTCACCATTCGATTCAGTGAAATGACAACCCTTCACCACGTTCCTTCCTTGACCACAGACGATCTAGATGATTTCGAAATGATCAATGGCTGTGATCTTTTCAGAATGATCAATGACTGTGATCTTTTTGGAATGGTCAACGACTATGATCTTTTCATGAGTTCCAATAAATTAGCCTTATCCTCTTCACAGTTATATATAATCTGATGATTGTTGGTCCTCGACACTCAAATCCAATGTCTAAGATTTGTTCTCCTCTTCTGCATGCTCTTCCTGTCTGAATTCAGATCTGACGACCAACGGGAATTTGGGATGAGTGATCCAACGATCACTATTGCTCCTCCTCCTGAGCTTACACTTTTTTTCTTTCCATGCCATCATCGTTGCTTTGCTAATCTTGTTATCATTGGCAAACAAGTATACTCGCGTCCTGATGATCTTGCCATCAATGACAAGCAAGCATACTCTTCCTTATGTCTGTAAATATGCCAACAATATCCCCCTTTGGCATTGATGGAAACCGTGGAAGAACTGCACTATTCTTCCTGGACATCCAACCATACCATTGTATCTTCCTTACCACACTTTCTTGTAGCTTCCTTACCACACTTTGTTTCTCCCTTTGACATCAATGTCAAAGAATTTCGAACCATGCTCCCCCTGAGTTGTTGCATTACATATTGAAGGT
This sequence comes from Picea engelmannii, assembly GCA_009831015.1. Classification (NCBI taxonomy): domain Eukaryota; kingdom Viridiplantae; phylum Streptophyta; class Pinopsida; order Pinales; family Pinaceae; genus Picea; species Picea engelmannii. The sequence continues at coordinate 24,666 of ML844006.1, read as the reverse complement.
ATCATATATGTGACAAGCACATACTCCCCCTGACAAGGTGAACATATTAGATGAAAGAAGATGTAACCCCCAACTTCCGACGAAGATATCCAAAAGGTGTCGTGGCTAATAGTTTAGTAAATATGTCATCTATCTATTATGTGGAAGGAATATAATTCAGCTAAACAACTCTATTTGTAACATTCTCCATGGGAAAATTATATTTGATTGGTATATTCTTAGTCTTGGAATGAAGAACAGGATTCTTGGAGACACTAATAGCATTGATGTTATCACAGTGAATTGGAATTGCATCAGTATAAGTTACCTTAAAATATGCAAGAGTTTGGATCATCCATAAAACCTGAGTGCAACAAGTAACAACAGAAATGTACTCTGCCTCTGTAGTTGATAATGAAATAGATCCTTGTTTTTTACTAAGACATGCTACTAACGAGTCACATAGGAATAATGCACCTCCACTGGTGCTCTTTCTCTCATCCACACAATTTTCCCAATCAACATTTGAATATGAAGTTAATTGAAGATTCTGATTTCTAGGATACCACAGGCCATAAGTCATTGTCCCCTTCAGGTATTTGAATATCCTCTTGACAACTGCTAAATGAATTTTTTTAGGACCAGATTGATAACGACCTACCATTCCAACATATTGCATTATATCAAGATAGGATGGTGTGATGTACATAAGACTTCATATCATTGATCAATATGTCCTTTGATCAACATCAGGTGAAATATCATCCTTATTGAGCTTGCAACCAACCACCATAGGTGTACTAATAAGAGAAGAATATTCCATCTGAAACTTCTTCAACATCTCTTTCAAATATTTTTCTTGAGAGATAAAAATTCCTGCAGAACTCTGATTCACTTGTAAACCAAGAAAATATGATAGTTCTCCTATCATGGACATCTCAAACTTTGTTTGCATAGAATTAACAAACCACTGGATAGAAGAATAATTAATACAACCAAAAATAATGTCATCTACATAAACCAAAACAATTAGTAAATCATCACCTTCAGACTTAATGTATATATTTCTATCAACAGTACCTTTCTTGAACCCTTTGTCTTGTAAAAATTTGTCCAGTCTATAATACCAAGCTCGTGGTGCTTGGTTCAGTCCATATAAATCCTTCTTCAGCTTACAGACATAGTCAGGATTATATTTAAATGAGAATCCTTCAGGTTTCTCCATATATACTTCTTCCTCTAGATATCCATTAAGAAATGTTGACTTAGCATCCATCTAATAAACTTTAAAGTTCTTATGACATGAATATGCAGGAAACATTCTGATGGATTCCAATCTTTCCACTAGGGAAAAGGTCTCATCAAAATCATGTCCTTCAAATTATGCATAGCCTTTACAGACCAATCTAGATTTATTCCTAACAACTTGTCCTTTGTCATTCATTTTATTCTTGAACACCCATTTGGAGCCAATTACATTCTTATCTTCAGGTCTAGGAACAAGCTCCCAAGTATTTTTCTTCTCAATCTGATCAAGCTCTTCATTCATAGCTCTAATCCAATCATCATGCTTGTTGGCTTCATCAAAATTTTTAGGTTCAATCATAGATAGAAAAGCAACCTAAGATTGTTCTGAGTCTTTAATCAATTTCCTTCTTGTCTGAACTCCTTTATTTATATCTCCAATTATCTGATTTTCAGGATGATTCTTTCTAACTATTCTGAGAGGTGTTTTTGTTTCTTTCTGCTGATCCGTGTCAGCCTGAATATTTATGTATTCATCTAATTCAGATTGTTCTCTCTCTGATCCTTGGACCTGCTCATTTTCAACTTCAGCTATATCTGTTGTGCTTGGTTCAAGACTGCTTACATTACGTACTGGGATTTCTTCATCAACTTTTATGTCGATACAATCAACCAATTTATGCAGCCTCTTATTATAACATTTGTATCCTTTACTGTTTGTAGCATAACCTAATTATATACCTTCATCAACCATGTCATCATATTTGCCAATATTTTCATCATTATTCTTGATGTAACATTTACACCCAAAGACTTTAAAATGCTTGATTGAAGCAGGTCCTCCAAACCATAGTTCATAAGGGGTCTCGTCACTCTGTGGCCTGAGATGAGCTTTGTTAAGGATATGAACAGTTGTATGGATTTCTTCCACCCAATATGTCTGAGAAATATTCCTTTCATTCATCATTGATCTTGCCATCTGCTGAACTGATCTATTCTGCCTCTCAACTACTCCATTTTGTTGTGGAGTCCTTGGAATAGTGTATTCTCGTTTGATTCCATGTTTATCACAAAACTCTTTGAAGTTCCATGAACTGAACTCTCCTCCTCTATCAGACCTTATTGCCTTCAATCTTTTTCCTGTTTGATTCTCAGTCAGAGCCTTAAAAACTTTGAATTTTTCAAATGCTTCAGATTTTTCCTTCAAAAAGGAAACCCATGTTAGTCTAGAATAATCATCAATAATCAACATAAAATAGTTTTATTTTCTTATACCTTCTTTTCTTGATGGTCCACATAAATCCATATGTACTAACTGGAGAGGTTTTTCTATTGAAGGAAAATTTTTAGATTTGAACTGTGTCCGAGTAATCTTTCCTATCTGGCAAGGTTTACAAACAGAGTCATATGGATTTGATATCTTTGGAAGATATTTTACTACCCCATTGTTTCTAAGATTGATTATATGATCAAAATTTAGGTGTCCAAGTGTCCTATTCCATAGCCAACTTTCATCATACTTGCTTAATTGTCATTCTTCTTTTTCTTCTTTTAATACATATACATTGTTTTCTGTTCTTATCCCTTTTGCAACCAACTGTCCTGAATTCACAGACTTTATTTTACAATCTTCAGAATTAAAAACAACTTCACATCCTCTGTCACAAACTTGACTGACACTTAGTGGATTATGTTTCAGACCATCTACAAACAACACATCTTGAGCTTTTCCTTTTCCATTACTCAGACTTACTATTCATTTACCTTTTATTTTTCCTGATGCATCATTTCCAAAAGTTACATTCCCTAATTTTATTTCACTTAGAGTTATAAACTTACTTGTGTCTCCAGTCATATGTTTGGAACATCCATTGTCAATATACCAAGGATTCTTTTGTCTTTGGGCTGATAACACTAGTCTACATTTGTCATCTTCTTTGGGATTCAAATCTGGCTTATAATTCCTTAAGCGATAATCTGCAGCTTTGTGTCCATAGTTATGGTAGACGTAACATTTTGGTTCACTGAATTACAGATCATAACGATTGTTATGCTCATAACTATTGTTATGTTTCACCTGCGTCCTTTTCCCAACCATCACATGATTTATAGTCTGTAGTTGTTTGTTTCTTGGCTTTCTCGATCTTTGTTGTGGTAGATAATTATTCCTTGAGTATCTTGATTGCTCATATCTAAATCTTAAAGAACAATTTATAGCTTTGTGTCCAAAGTTAGAACAAAAAAAACAATATCCATATAAAAATCCTTTGTACCTGGAAAATGATTGTCTTCTTTGAGCAGGTCGATTTATTCCATGTTGATAATTTATTTGATCTACAGATTCGGTTCTGGTACTTTTTCTTTCATTCCTTCTTGGTGGCTGATTTTCTTTCTTTGTTTCTGCAGAGTGGTTGTTGTCAATGATTGTAGATTTGACAAACTTGATGGATTTTGTATTACTTGGATGATCACTACTTGATCCTTCTTCATAGACCAAGCCAACTTTCAACTTTGTATTCCTTTGTTGATTTAGAATGGAGGTTAATCCTTCTGATGCTTTAATACTTGACAGATTTTGGTGATACAATGCCTTAAACTTCTCCATCTCTTTTCTGGTTTTTACTATCTCTTCTTCTAAGGATTCACATCTCGCTTTCTTATCTGATAACTGTTGTTTCAGAATGTCCTCTATTTTATTTGCCTCTTCTAACTCCACTTTTATCAAGGAAAAATCTTCATCAGGTTTTTTACCATTCATTTTAAACTGTATCAACAAATGTTTTGTTTTTTCATCTTAAATCCGAGTCTGTTAATTTCTTCCAAAGCACTGATTAATTCACCTTCCATATCCACCACAACTTCCTCGTCATCCATGTCACCTCCTGTGTGTTCATTATCAAGATATCCCATATCCATAAGCATAAAACCATTCACTTTGTCTTCGCAAGATGAATCTCTCTCTATGTCTTTTGAGGAGTTGTCATTGTTTGCACACAAACTTTTATTTTTACCATATTTCTTAAATTTGTATTTCTTTTCATCATCAGAGTTCTGGTCCCTTTTCTGGTGAGGACACTTAGATGCAAAATGACCTATTTTACCATAGTTAAATCATTTCAAGGGCAACTTGCCTTGGTATTTGCTTGATCCTTTCTTTAATCTTCTCACAAATTTTGCCTCAATATCATCTAGTTTTGAATCAATATTCTTGTCTTCTTTAAAAGATGCTTCTCTAGTAATGGATTTATCTTTAATAATTCTCATTTCATATGTAGTTAAGTTCCTAGGAGTTGATCAATGGATAGAGTTTTAAGATCATTTAGTTCTTCTATTGTTGAAACTTTTGGATTAAATTTATCAAGCATAGATCTTAAAATCTTCTGAACTAAAAATAATTCTTCAATCTTCTCACCAAGACCTTTCAAGGCATTCACAAGTTCTTAAACTCTTAAAAAATACTTTCTAATTGCTTCATCTTCATTCATATTTAGTTGTTCAAATTTCAATCTATATTTTTGAAGTTTGGCATCTTTTACTTTCTCATTTCCTTCATAACTGCTAATAAGCTTATCCCACATTGCTTTGGTAGATTCAAGATGCATCACCTTTACAAACTCGGATTCATCAAGTCCATTCAAGATACCATTCATTGCCTTTGCATTGAAACTAAATTCTAACTTATCATCTTTAGAAGCTATCACAACAGGCTTTATAAATCCAGTTTCCATTACATCCCAAACATGAACACCTAAGGCCATTATGTATGTTCTCATTCTAACCTTCCAGAAGGAAAAAATTGTTCCATCAAACAAAAGAGGCTTATTGGCTGAATTCCCTTCATGACTTGTCATGTTTAAGATTACAGATCTCCCTTTAAATAAAAGGAACCTGCTCTGATACCAATTGTTGAAATTACTAAGACAAGTGAGAGGGGGGCGGGGTGTGAGTCAGTTGTTACTGTGCTTAAACAATTTATGACTATTCAAACAATTTTTAATCTCTTCCAAGTGACCATAAATATTATACAAGATATGAAAAACATAAATAACGAACATCAGTCACACATAAGATATACACAGAGACATATTTTCACGAGGAAACCCATAAAGGGAGGAAACCTCTTCTTCTTCAAATGATATGTAGTCCTTTAAGTTATGTACATCATCTATCTTTGAGCACCAACTCAATGTGAGGCTACTACCTCTATTTTACAAGCTTCAACTTGCTGAGAGCACCAACCCTCTGATTTCTCTAGCACCCACTAGAAGGAAGCACCAACTCTCTGATTTCTCTAGCACCCACTAGAAGGAAGCATAAACTCCATGAGTGTTCCAGCACCAACTGGATGGAAGTACCTACTTCCACTTATACAAGCACCAACTTGCATACAAAAAGCTTTGTGTTTTCCCAAGCACCACCCTGCCTCCCTGTTTTCTAGCCACAACTAGATGAAAGCTTCAACTTCCAGTATTCAAGAACCAACTTGAATAAAAGAGGACTACAATCCTCCCTACCTCCCTGATTATAAATAAATGATTGAATAACCAACAATACAGATATATCAATTCTTACCACTTCTTCTCTATTATTCAATTCTTCTTTGCTTCACTATTCTTCTGCTCTGTTCATACTTGGTTTGACTTGCCGTCTCTTTCTATCTGTTCTTTTACTGTTCCTCTCAATCTCTTTGGTATGTGTTCATTTTTCTCTCTTCACCTTTTATGTTCTATTCATCTTCTGTTTCTCATATCTAAGTTTGATCTCACACTATGCATACTGTGATTTTCCTTTCTCCCAGTTCAACTATTTTTTCAGTGAGAACAACCAACCTCACACAGTCACGACATTTATCTTTTATGCTCTCCACCAGTTTAGTTACACCTCGAATCTCCAAAGAAACGCATCAGCAACTAAATCACCAAACTTCCAAGAACTATGATTCAGTTCTGCTAACTAAATCATAACTGAGAAATTAACTGTGAAGTGAAACAGGAGCCCTTCAATCAAATTCCCAATTAACCAGCACCGTTGGATTACACCCACAGGGACTTGTGTTTACACTTTTGTTCTTTCCATGCCATCGTTTTTTCTCTGCTAATATTGCTATCATTGGTAAAAAAGTATACTCTCATCATGTTGATCTTGCCATCAATGAAAAACAAACATACTCTACCTTCTGTCTGTAAATATGCCAACACATCATAAGGGTGTCATTGAAAAAATTACCGTGGGAGGGGCATGGTTGGAGGTTGTGGAGAGATAGGCCTTTGAGAGAGCCATTCTCAACTGAGGCTTTGATGTAGCACCCTAGACCTTCCGCCATTATGATAAAAAGGAAGCGGTAGAGGGGATCCCCTTATCGAATTCCCTGGGAGGGAGAAAAGGGTTGGGAGGGCACTTCGTTGACGAGGATGGAGAAGAAGGTTGAGGAAGTGAGTTGCATGATCTAGGACACCCATATATTATCAAAGATAAAGGCTTCTAGGAGGGAGCTCATGTAGTTCTAGCTTATTCTGTCAAAATGTTTGGAGAGGTCGAGATTGATGAGAATACCTGGGGTTCTTCTTGATTTCAATGAGTGAATGACCTCATGTGCTAGGATGACACTATCTGTGATTTTCCTTCCCTCCACATATCCAAATTTATTTTTGGAGATGATGTATGGCAATAGTGGTTTTAGTCGTAGGGAAATGAATTTAGTGATGATTTTGTAGATGACATTGCATAATGCTATTGGCCAAAATTGCTTAGGATGTGTGACCCTTTATTCCTTTGGAATGAGAGTGAGGAAGGTGGCATTGAAGTTCAAGAGAACTTGCCCCGAAGTTATGGATTCCTCAACTACTTGCCAGACTTCTTCCTTGATCAACGACCAACAATAGTGGAAGGAGTCTGTCGTGAAGCCATCCGACCCTGGAGCTTTACCTGGGGGCATCTCTTTGACTTCTTGATCCACTTCCTCTTGAGTGATTGTCCTATTCAGTGCTTCATTTTTTTCTTGTGTGACCAGGGAGGGGATGTGCCTTGTGATCTTGTGAATAACAGACATTCTATCTTTGATGGGTTCAATTATAATATATTTATAGTACTTTATCAATTCCTCTTCTATGCTTGCGTGATCCCAGATGGGGTTTCCTTGGTTGTCTTCTAGTTGAGTGATTATGTTTATGTATCTTCTGTGCACCATGGACATGTGGAAGAACTTGGTGTTCTTTTCTCCTTCCTTATGCCATTGTACTCTGGATTTATGCCTCCAGAGTATTTCTTCTTGTTCCTGCCTCTCTTCCAGTTCTGCTCGGAGCTTCTCTTCCTCCATCATTAAGGTTTTCGTTCTTTCTCCAATGATAAAGATCTTTTTCATTATTTCCATGTGTTGTTCAATATCCTGCATCCTTTTTAAAATATTACCAAATACATTCTTGTTCCATCTCTTTAGTTGTGCCTTGAATTTATTTAACCTTTGCTGGAATTTGTACATGTGTGTGCCATGATCTATTTCAACTTGCTCCCACCATGATTTTGAAAGATTTTGAAATTCTGGGTGAGTGAGCTAGAACTTCTCAAATATGAAAGGTTTGAGCTTGGGCATGGCCCTAGTGTCGAGACAGAGTGAGACTGGCCAGTGATCTAAGCCAACCTTTGGGATAATGTTGGCTTTGATGATCATATCCTCCAACATAAGTGATTCTGAGATGAGGAAATGATCTAATGTACCTACCACATGTTGATGCCCATATCTGCAGTTGGACCAAGTGAAGATACCATTTCTAGTTTCTATATCTATTAAATTGAGTTGATTGATGAGGGTTCAGAACTTACCACTGTCTTGGTCTAGTCGCTTGGTCCCTCATGTATTTTCCTCCAGCGTGAGGATGATGCCGAAGTCACCACCAATCAACTAGTTATGTGATCCTAGAAGTGTCTTTATGGTGTCTATTCTTCCCATGAACAAATATTTTTCTTGAGCACTTTGGGGCTCCTAAGCATTTGTAATAATCCATTCTTTGTTAGACCCTATCACTCTGAAGTGAGTCGTAAGTGTGCCCACTGTGGAAAAGGGTTGGTCTATGATGACTGTAGCCGGGTTCCACAATATTTCCAGACCCCCTGCAACCCCATTTGATTTTTTATGAGTGGAGTTACATGCCCTCCAACAGTGCCAGAATATGTCCTCCACTTCCTCCTCGACACATTTTGTTTCCTGTAAAAGGAGAATGTCCAGATTCTCGACACAAATGTTGTCTCGAAGAGTCCTTTGATTGGATATTCCATTAAGCCCTCTTATATTCCATGTTATGATCTTCATCACGATGAGTTAAGAGGTGGATGGAGATACCCTTCCATGAGTCTTTGGATCTACCCTCAGTTGATGATGTAGTTCCCTACCTCCTTAATGAGTTGATGTGCGGATTTGTGGCCTCGACACTTTATTTCATGGGAGGTAGGCTTGAGCTTAGTGGATGGGTCTCAGGAGATCCCTAATATTGAGGTGGATACTGCAGTAGAATCAATGAAAACTTTATGCACCTTTCTGATTTGTTCTACTGGGATGGTTTGTAGTTCATTTCTATTGAAGGCCTCCTCTAGTTTTTATATATCTATATCCGCCAAATCTTGTTCATCGAGTTGCATTGAAGTGCCTTCCCCCTCTTTTGGCTTGTCCACATTTTGTTGGGTTGTTGTGATTGTTTCTTGATGATTTTCTTTGGTTGGTTCCATTTGATGCTAGGATTTTACCTTTTCCTTGTCATGGTTGTCTTTTTTGTTCAGATTTCCTACCTCCTCTTCCTTTGGGAGTTTATTGATAATGTCGAAGGAGTTTCTATTAGGGATCTTTTATGTGATTTCTTGATTTTTTTTATTTTTTTTTCTGGGGGTTGTCTTTTCCTACTTGTAACTATAGTATAACCTTCCTTTTTCTTCCCCTCTCCTACTTTTGGTTTTTGTACATTCAAAGGACAATCACAAAAGAGGTGGTCGTGCTCATGGCATGTTTTGTAGTGGAAAGGAATATGCTTATAGTCCATTGTTTGATTCCAGTCTTCATCATGATATTCTAGGGTCATTGATCCTGGTAGAGCCTTCGATATGTCCATGTGGATGAAAATTCGAGCATAGGAAGTGTATTTCCTCTGCTTTGCGGCCTCAGAATGTTTTTCATATCTTCCCATGATGTTCCCTATTCCCATGAGGATTTCCTCCAACTAGAATTCCTGCGGTAGGGAATATAGTCTTATCCATACCAGTGCCATTGTGAAGTCTTATTTATCTAGGCTGAAATGGTCCATCCAGAACTTGCAGAATAGACTAGAATATTTGTATAAGTATGGCCCATTATCAAAAATATTGTCCTTATCTTCCAAACTGTAGAGGATGATCGTTAAAAACCCCTTTGAGTTGAGTTGCACTTCGTAGTATCCCTTGAGGTTCCACTAGTCTTTGATCCATCTCATGTGATCTCTTTTGGAATGCCATAGGCCTGGAAACTTTCCAATGAGAGAATTATCCCTCATGAAATGGGCATTTTCACTGACCCTGGTTGAGCTAATGGTGTACTTGGGTGGTTTGTCTGATTGGGGAATGTATTTTCCTGGTTCCCATCCATGAGATGTCTTTGGATGAGATGTTCTCAACTCAACTTCAATTTATTTGTTGAACCCTTGTTCCTTGGCTAAGAGTTGATATTGCAAGTGAGGCGACGGCTCAAAGACAGGTTGTTTTTCCTGTAATCCTTCCCTGTCATTGGCAGAGACATTCCTGTAAGAGGGGGGTCCCTCCCCCCCTCCCCTCTGGGTTCATCTTGTGCAATAAGTGGCATCTGCCTGGTGCAACATGACTACCTTGGGTGCGATGGTTCCTTCTGTAGGGGGGTCGATGCATACAGAGCGGGGTTTTCGCTAGGGTTTCACAGATCCTTCTGAAGTGAATATCATTTTACCCAATCAATAACATGATTAGAATCATGAAAATATCTCTTTAATAAGGACACATGGAACACATTATGTGCTCTAACAATAGGTGGAAAAGAAAGTATGTATGCTATTGGTCCCACTCTTTCTAGGACTTTAAATGGTCCACAATATTGGGGTGCTAACTTAGCACAAGTCCCCATCGCTAGGGAATTTATTTTGGGATTCACTCTAAGATACACATGATCTCCCACCTTGAAATATTTATGAGTTCTCTTGCTGTCCACATAGCTCTTTTTCCTAT
>WSFP011336164.1:0-38079 GCA_009831015.1 Picea engelmannii | reverse complement strand
TGGCCAAGGCCAACACCCTGACCAAAACCATGACCCTTGCCAAGTGGGCCTTCATCGCTCAAATCTTGGCTCATTACAATGGAATATCACTGGCCTTTTAAAGATTTTCATTACATGCAAAATCTATGGGCTCTAAAACCATGGATCACCAATACCATGTGCCTAAAACCACCATTGTCTACCTAACAACTTTGAATCTTTCACTGAGTCAAGTTTATCCTAACATAATGCACCTATGGTGTTCTCAAGGATTGTAATTGTATCTTTTAAGGAGTTCATTCATAAATTTTTAGAGGTATACTTATATGATTGAACAATGTTCAACATGTTCAAAGAGCATATGTAGGTCTTACGATTGATGTTGGATAGATGCAAGAAGTTACAAATCTCTTTAAATATTAAAAAGTGCATCTTTTGCACAACGTTTGGGACTCTATTGGGACATGTCGTCTTAAGAAAGTCTTGTTAGTGGATCAAGAAAATATTGCAGTAATTGTGGATATGTTGAATCCAACCTTGATCAAAGAGTTGTGTGCAACCTTGGGCCATACAGGGTATTATTGATGGTTCATTCGAAACTATGCCAAAGTCGCTACACTGTTGGACAAGCTATTGTGCAAGGATACTAAGTATGTATGGACACGTCAATGCTATGAGGTGTTGGATAAGTTGAAGGAGAAATTAGTTATTGCATCAATAATCATATTTCCATATTGGACTAAGATCTTCCATGTACACATGGATGTGTCATCCATTACACTTGGCATAGTGCTCATGTAGTTGTGGGAGGAAAAAATTGATCATCTGATCTATTTTTCCAACAAAAATTTATTAGATTCTAAAAGGAATTACACAATCATGGAGCGCAAAGGACTAGCGATGGTCTATACCTTACATAAATTTAAACACTAATTACTCAGTACTCCCTTCAAGTTTTTCACCGACCATTCAACGCTTAAATATTTGGTGAATAAGCCAGTGTTGGTGGGGAGAATATGTCTATGGTTGTTACTCTTCCAAGAGTTCAAGTTTGAAGTGGTGGTTAAACCCAACAAAGATAATGTTTGTCCCTATCATCCCTCAAGGATAGAGTTAAGGGAACTCATAGGCAGTTTGGATGACGAGCTATGTGACACATAACTCTTTAGGGTTGAGGCAATGTCAAATCAACTTGCAAATATTTCAATATACCTTACAATGTTGATGGCACTAAAGGAGTATACACATGCACAACACTGACAATTGGTGACCCAGAGCACTAATTACCAGTGGGTTGTAGTATAATTCTACAAACTTGGTGTCAATGGGATTCTACATAAATGTCTTTTGGAGCACGAGTGCAACATGGTATTATATAAGGTGCACGAAGGCATTATCAGTGGACACAATGAAAGGAAGACAATTGTGCAAAAAGTGTTATGCATTTTGGATTGTGGTGGCCATCATTGTTTTAAGAGGCTAAGGAGTATTTAAAGCATTCGACATTTACCAACGGATCAGTAAGCCATCAATATGAGATGAACTGCCACTCTTTATGGACACTGTACTGGAGTCATTTGAAAAATGGGAAATTGAATTTGTGGGATCGATCAATCCCTTGGCGCATAGAACTGATGTGTGGAATATCATCATTATGACAGGGTACTTGACCAAATGGGTATAAGTTGCACTAGTGAAGGATTGTACTGCAGATACTGCCACATGGTTTATTTTTTAGAACATTATCACAAACTTTGGATGCCTAGTAATATTGATGAGGGATCAAGGCGTGTACTTCTTGAATGACACCATATGTGCATTGAATCAGAAACTCACGATCTACCATCAGAAGAGCACACCATATCATCCACATTCCAATGCTACCATGGAAGCGTTCAACAACATACTAGAGCATGTGTTGACTAAGGTATGCAATGTGTAGTGTGACGATTGGGACTAGTTGATTCCAGAAGCATTGTGGGCATATAGGACTACCTATAAGAGATTGACTAAACACATGTCATTCATGTTATTCTATGGAAAATAGGTGGTGATGCCACTATAATTTGTAGTACCAATTCTCGGGATTGCAATTGTGACATAGATGTCGGATGACTAGTCACTGCAAAGCCGGTTGGATGAGTTATTGGAGTTAGAAGAGGAATGGTTGATTGCAGGTTACGACCATATAGTTGAGAAACAACGATAGAAGTCGTAGAACAATTGAAACATTCATTGCAAGACTCTACAACCCAGATCGCTAGTATTACTCTATGACAACAAGTTCATGAAGCACCTTGGTAAGTTGTGCATGTGCTAGTTCAGACCTTCAGGATTATGTACATCAGTGAGGCTGAAGCAACAAATTTAACCATGCTCCATGGTCATCCTCTCAAGGATTGGTAAATGGAAGTTGGTTGAAGGCATATTATGGGCCGTAGGGGTTGAAGGAACCATGAATTCAAACTCTTGAGTGTTAGGGTAGTGTAGGAGGAAAGGAAGTTATAAATATTCAATGATTAGAATGATTAGATAGATAGAGGTGGTTAGCAAGACGAGATAGTTCATACCATAGGACAAGGAATTTGGATGTGACAAGTGGACGACATGACACATGGGATAATAATTCAGTGAAGAGATAGGTAGTTAGAGCTAGGACATATCACAACAATATGGGGAATGGAAATAGTTATGGTAGCATTAATGATGAGAACATATTCGATGGGACTGTAAGGAGAGTGAAAGTGATGGTGGGAGGTGACTCACACAAGTATTTAAAGTTCCCATTTCACCTTTAAAAGGTCATTTCACAGATCTGAGTGCAAAGCAGAGTGAGCTAAACCCCCGGGTCTAGGCTATGTGTTCCAAAAACTCAACCTCTATAGATTAGGTGTGAACAAGTGATAGAGGAAAGGTCAAAATCATAGTGTGTGGCAATGCAACAATTCTAGTCGAGTCAAGAGTCAAGTAGAGCAATGGCCACAACCAACAATCCCAAAGCATGACCCAAAGTCAAAGCAGTAAAGGAAGAACAAATGCTCATGGTTGAAATCCTCAGCAAGGTGCGTATCTCAGGACCCCTATTGGCCATGGTTCCCAGCCATAAATTTGTGGACTACAACATCCAATATTATGCGCAATTTCCTTAACTACGCTTTGAAGCTTATACATAAATCATTGAAGGGGTCGAGGGAAGAGAGAATGTGGACACCAAGCCATGAGCCAATCCCATCTACAAGTTGGGGATCATGACATTATTGGATGTCCCCCACTTCGTCAACACGTTTTCGTTTCTTTCTCAATAGGTCACATGGAGGATTCATATATTTAGACCGCGCATACCCGGTCGACATAGAAACAATGCACCAAGTCTCAAGGCTTCCCAGAACATGGGAGGATCCTACTTACATGGTGATGACACAAGATGTCATGCAAGAAGAGGTGTACCAAAATTATGGTACACATAGAGGAATGAGAGGAGAGGTCATTTCAACCATAAACAATTCACAAGTCTAATTTTCCACTCAGGTACTTGCTTGCAAGATGATGCGCAAGTGCAGAAAGGATGAGTGCCCATTAGGGATAATCTTGGCAGCAGAGAAATGTGTCATGAGTATGAAGATGTGCTAGTATAAATACTTTATGAATGATTTCATCTAAGACTACTTAGATGCATAGGACCACAGAAAGGATTTCTGCTATGTTTGGGTGTTACTCTTGCTCGCAATGATAGTGTGGCAACCACCATCGGGCCAGTAGTATAACACCCAAGTTACTTAATCCTTCCTCGCAACCAAATTAAATGAGCTACAATACAACATGAACAAGGATATCCAACACGAGAACAACATGGAATTCCAACAATGGTACATTGAAATGATTGAGGCGACTATGGAAGTCTTTTGCATACCATGCAAACTAGTTGACATGTATGAGGATTATATTTTATTTGAATATGACTTTCATAATTTTTTCATCATCCACTCACAGATCAACAAATGCTTTCCAAATTCCTCTCATTTTTCATCATCGAGGAGGAGATTTAGAATGTTGTCGCACAGTGGTTGGATTTAGTGCAACCCAAGCTAGATGAAGAAGTAGAGGTGTTGGAAACCCAAACAAAGAGGAAGCAAGAGCGCGTGACCAAAGGAGTAGATAAAGGACTAGAGCTCCAACAGAAATGAGTGCACCTGGCCACATTCCAAATTCCACCCATAAAAGGAAAATGAATATGGATCGTGCCAAGCCCAACCACCAGTTCTAGCTCACAAGGGCATGCATATAGTCAGTTATCCAACAGGGAGGTAGCCCCTTTTCAATCACTCCTTAAGTCCATAAAGAATAGGATATTGACCAGTCAAATAGAGGGCCAGGATATAGGCACTTAAGCTCAAGTTCAAGAGTGAGGGTCTTCCCCCATACCAGTCCAAAGCATCATCAAGGTGCTACACTCCAACTTGGAAGTGCAACATCTGTTGCACTAGGAGTCATTGCAACAGTTGGGTGAGCTCTGTCATGCACTCAAAATTGTGATACCATCAGCTGACCCCACATCCCAGGAACAAATGGTCATAAGTATCACCACATGCACTACATCATCATGCACAAGTACACAGAAGCAAGTTCTATGACTAAATCCATTATCCTTGATAACCTTCGACACCTCATCCACAAGTTCAACGCCTCAACCATTTTCTTCTACTGAGCTAGTTTTGGCACAAGTACCTTCATAGGAGTCGCAAATGTTTATCACAAAGATAATGAATGATTTGGGTGATAGAAAGCATGCATTGAGATAGTCCTATATAGAGTTGTTGCAGACACATGTGCAGGAGATAGTTGCGCACAAGGAATTCCAATAATGTCGTGTAGTGGAGGTGGTTGCACACACATCATTACTCAGTTCCATAGCAAAAGTGTATGTGTGCATTCCCAGTTAGTCTGGTGAATTTGTTGACCTCCCTACGCTAAACAAACTCAGCAAGGTGCAAGAGGATTCCAACAACTATAGGCCCAAAATATGGAGCTTCAATAAAAAGTGAAGAGCACCCCACTATCAAAGTAGGTGGAGTTGTAGTACAAGATTGTTGTCACATAGAAGTTGTTGCACCAAGGACAAGCACATGCGGAAGGATTCTTGGGTGGTCGATTACAACTTTTGTATTTGGAATCACCTACATAATGCACCCAAAATGAGTACCATCAAATACTGCATATGCATAAGTGAGGTGCATATCAATGACAAGAAGCGGTCATTTTCCTCCCTCCAACCTACAATGTGCAAGGAGGCCATGATGGATATATCTGACCTCCATCAACAAATTGCATCTACTTGAGTAACTAACGATGTTTTTTGTTTTGTCAGAAGCACAAGAGTAGGCCCAACAACAGCATTATGAGCTCATAGATGTGCAAGTAAAGGTAGCCCCGTTGATCGAATTGGACACACATATCAATCCTACATTTGGGTCGACCACACTACAAAGGTCAAAAAAAAATTTCACAACATGAGGGAACTGTTGGAGGTTTTTGGTCAATGTGAATCAGAGTTCCAAAACTCCATCACCAAGCTCTTGCAGAAGGTACCATTCATCACCTTTGTAACATTGCAATAAAGTTCGTTGACTCGAAGAAAAGCCAAATAATAGTGTTGGTTTCTTTTTGGCACCATAAGTGTTTTTCAAAACATGTGCGTGCACCACAAGTGTTCTAAGGTCTGTGCATGCCATAATCATGTACAACATAGCGCCAATATTCAATGTGTATTGACTAGTTTCTATTGCGCTTGCACCAACTAGTTTGTAGTACACGTGTCGATTCTGGTGTTGCACAAATACTTGTAATAAATCACGTGTGCATATCTAGTCATGATTAGTTGTAATGATTCATGATAATTTTGTAACCGACCATTTGGTTGTGCTTGAGGTTGTTAGTTAGCTAGGATATTTGTTATCATTTCTAGGGTTATGTAGAGATAAAAGGAATGCACACACATTAGTTTGGAGAGGTTCAATAATGGTTGTTCATTATTCCTTGTAATTCTAAAGTTGTTATTGTAATATGAGAGAGAAAGTAGATTGAGATATGAGTCTTTGGTCTCTAGTTTAAGCTTAATGAGTCTCTGAGTAGGTTACAACCCTTTATGTATTTGAATGTCTATATGTGATTGATGAATAAAAGCATGAGACCCAATTGATACTTTGTATCATGAGTTTTGTTATGGATGAATGCTTGTTATATACGTTAGACTGTGCTTTACTTAAATGGATGTTGATGTGAATGAGTATACTCCAATGTGTAGTTCTAGTCTAAGTGTTTCATGTTTGTAATACTCCTTCATGTAATGCACAAATGTTCAGTCTCTATAATTCATGTGGCATCTCAAGTGAGACCTTACTCAGTCCATGAATATTGAATATGACGATGCTAATGGGGTATTTGTTGGTAAAGCCTTACGAACCCTGCGTCTGAAACCCCGAGCCAACACCTCCAATTTCTCTTATTGATTTCAAATCTAGCTTGAATATAATCTATGCATGGTGGAGGTTCTCAATCCAACAAAATATAAAATCAAGCCATTCGATGCACTAAAACTCGTATTTTATTGATTTTTTGTATTCGAACTAACATAGAAATATACACATGAAATGGATCACTTTGGAAAACAATGCAGGGCATTCATGTCAACTCACCATGTGCATATGAAAGGAAATTTTTGTATGTGAAAAACAACATCCACATCAACATGATTTCAAGGTCATGTCCTCCATTCACATTAAAAATTCATTCATATGCATAGAATTTATTTGATTCAATAAACAATCATATGCACAAATCATAAGCTCATTTCAAAATAGTTTTTTCAACCTCAAACTTCCTATAGCAACCACACTTCTCACATAAATTCTATGACAATCAATTTGTAATGTCGATAAAATGTAGAAGCAAGTTATCTACTCATATGAAAAAGAAAGATACATAACCCATAGGTTGAGTTATAACAAAGAGTTGCCTTTACTCCATCAATATCTGCCAATCAATAAAACAACTGCTACACTTTCTTAATGGATATCTCTATTGTTTTGCAATATCAGATACCTAATCCTAGGGATTATGGTGTCTTGTAAATATTATTATTATTCATTTAGGAGAAATATGAAGAGTCGTATGTAAATAGGAATAGTCACCAGACATCTTGGAAGATGAAACCAAAGGTCATATCTCAATGTATTTATATGTTCTCACATTAATAAAATGGATTCATGTGTGGAGTTATAAAATGTTTGTCAGTGGCATTAGAGTCTTTGTCTTTTAAGATAACTACATGATCTTACTTTCTTGTTTCTTCCATTTTCACATAATCGAATATTACTTTGGAATCATGTTATGGGATTGAGTTCTATGATATTGTTTTAGTGGTGTGCTTCATTGTATCAAGAATTGGAATTTTCCTTTTTTGTATCTACATGCTAGTCATCGAGGCTACCACCAGCCCACTTCCTTCTTCCATCTTTGGTTGATATTTTGGTCATATATCTCCTACAAGTTTTCAGACAAGTCCTAATAATACCAATACTTATCTGAAATTCACAAAAACCATATGTAGGAAACATAATGGTATCTCTCACGTAGGATATTGGTCAAGTCAATCAAGGAAACCATACATTTGGCGTTTCTCTCTAGCGATAATGTTTAATGGACTACAATTGTGTTCAAGACCTATCTCATATCAAATCTATAAATTGTATTCTCATACTGCAAAACAATAATTGGTGATTAGGAATTCAAAAGAATCTGTGATACCTCTATAGCCATATCACCCCAATAATATTAGAGAAGAAAATGTAGAAAATGATGGAGAATGAATGATGGGAATGGTAGAGAAATGATACAACAACGTTGGAGAAGATAGAATCGTTGGGGAAGATAGATCATGTTAGATATTATGCATCTACGTGACATATATGTGACCTTTTCATGTTGTCCTTGTGTGTCTATAATTGTAGTGAATTTGATCCTTGAGCTCCATAGTCCTCTTGATGACACTATCATTAGATGACCCAAAGCCATCGACTGAGTCCTTACATCCATTCGGAGCCTGAAACTCAAGATCATGACAATGTTTGAGCAAGAAGTTGACCACAACCACCATTTTTTCTTGGAGCTTAGACATTGGTGTTAGTAGAGTAGTGCCTCATGCATACTTATGATCGATAATACCATCATTGTTATTGGCTTAGGCTGCTAGTTTTGGTTCTCCTATACTGAAATATATGTAGGATGTTGTTGCCTCCTAATACAACTAGTATGACTTGAAATATAATATTACAAGTTGGCTGACAGTGGACATCCATTTTCTTATTGTTGAGTGTTGATTATAGATTCCATTTGAATATGATTTTTTCTCATCATCTATATATCATATCATAAAAAAAATTCCATTCAAAATTCTTGTTAATGAAAATGCATTCTCTTCTCTCAATTGTTGGTGTAGTTCTCAGTGGAAAAGAAAATGATCCATAATGGTCAAGAAATATTGAGCATACTCTTATATTCAATGATCTTTGGGATGTCATTTGCGATAGAGATACTTCACTTACCAAACCCATAATAGTTAAAGAGATTTCCATATGGATGAATGAAGATAATAAAGCATATGCCTTAATTGTTGCTTCAGTAAATAAAGAGGTGAGTCATCACAACAAATCTATCAAATATTCTTGGGGTGATTTGAAGAAGTTGAAATATTTATATGATTCACATTCAAAATTGGAGCTAATTCAATTGTTGTTGAATCTCTTTAACTTACAGGTGAAGGATAATGGTCCCATGACTTTAGCATCTAAAATTAAATCTGTCATGCATGACATTGATGCTATTGATGTGAAGATAGGAATTGCTATCATGGCCTTCATTAGGTGTCTCTTTTAGAATGTAATGGATGTGCTCATTTAACCATAGACAATATCACTATTTTCACCCAACCATAGGCCAAAGCCACCCCTGAGCACCTTAACCTTGACAGAGAATCATTCCAGAAGCAAAGCCTAGGATAGATATCCAAACAAGATAGCGCACCTTTCTCCAATGATAGCACACAAAACAAGAGTAACAAGAGCTTATCAGAGAGTCCAAGCCATAACCAAGAAAGAGTCCAAAACTGAAATCTGCTAGCTGCAGCAGCTGCAATGGCAACTCTCCTCCAAACTTGCGCACAAACTGGCCAACTGCAATGTGCACAAGAGTTGCTTCTGCGGTTCTGAGAATACTGGCCAGAATGAAGACTGGCCTCCTGTATTTATACTAATTCTGGCAGACTGCCTAGGCCGACTTCTCATTCTGGGTACTAATTCTTTAGTATATAATATTTCCTTTAGCTGACTTGTTCTCTTGGAGGATAATAACCTAATACAAGTCATTCTCTTGAGCCGACTTGTCTTCTAGGGTTATTAACCAATTGATTAGGGTTTCTTCTTGCTTCCTGGAATATTCTATTCTCTTCAGGTTTACATGTGGAGGTAAATACCTCCCGCGGATACCATAATATCAACACTCCCTCCTAGCTAGGGAGGTATTGAATGTAATGGTCTTGAGCACAAACATACCATTTACCTGGTAGCATCAACATAGTTGTATAGACTAACTCATGATTAGATCATGAGCACCATCATCACTATCAGTGTCATCAGTTGCACCATCTCTCGAAACCATACTCCATATGAGTAATCGGACATGATGTTGGATAAGTCACTCACTCCATAGAGTGACACAAGAGCCATTCTTCTAATCTGGACATATGTCCTAGAAGAATAAATGTTATGAACCATTTTTCGTCTCGGAAATCTTTGTCCATTGATCATCCATCTAGTTGATAATCATTTCCAACACTATTGATAGTCTTCAAGGCAATCGAAACACTTTCTTTCAATAGAACACAATTGTAGTACATAACTACAGTCCAGTGGTACATTGCCACACCAAGTAGCACACAGATACTTGATCAGTGACATATAGTCACAAACAGTGGAACACATCTACTACAGTAGTATACATCTACTATCCGGAGACATACAGTCTCCATAACAATCATATCATCAACCTGCACAGAAAACATTGTTATAATATATGAACTGAATCATCTGGGCCATTGTTCCACTCACATCTGTGAGATCTGGAAGAGCATCTGCCCTAAGATGGTAAAACATCAATGATGAGATATCTAGACTATTCTTCTCAAGTAAGGAAGAATAACAGTCCCGATTTCTGAGCTTGGACCATTCACCTATCTGGGCCATTCCTCTGACACTAAACAAAGTGAAACCTGGAGAGAATGAATCTTCCCTAGGGAACGTCTATCCCTGATTGTTAAACCTGGACCATTCACCTATATGACTCATTCCTACGGCACTAAAAAAAGTGCAACCTAGAGAGAATGAATCTGCCCTAGGGAATGACTGTCCGGACCATTTCCTAAGGAAATAAATGTCCTGCACCAACCTCCAAAATGGACCATTCTTCGAAACTGCTCACAACTGTGAGCTTCGAAAGAATGATTGTCCGACTAGGTGGACCAGTCTTCTTGACCACTACTAAGAGTGATCGTCAAGAAGAGAGAATGTCCTGGACCATTCCCTATGTTAACCACAATGAAAATCGTTGTCTATGGTACATCAACAATCCATCGAACCATTTCCACTACGAAAATGACCGTTCGATCTGGACAATTTTCCGAACTAGAAAATGCATGTCCGTCAGAAATTTCAAACCACTTTCCAAACTGGAAAGGAACTGCTCATCCTGGACCATTTTTCGAACTAAAAAATGATTGTCAATAACACATCAATGCTCCCTCCCAACCTGGGATTCATCTCTTCCTTTTTCAATAAGGAAGTCGTCTCCACGAGCTCCATCTTGAGTACGCAAACTCTTTCATTTTGGATAGAGGCTTTACCAAAATATATGCTTATCTGCTCATCTGTGGAGATATATATTGGAGAACCACTTTCTCTTTTCTGGACTTCATCATGGAGAATGTATTGATTGATCTCAATGTATTTCAGTCTTTCTGGAACACTGGTTTTCTCTGAAAGATTCATATAGCTCTGATCATTATAGTATATCATTGTTGGATCGTCTTTTATTTCCTGCTAGCTCATAACGTGATGGCAAGGATCAAACTGGAACATATCCAAGTGGTACTTCTTCTGCCATCATGAGATCTTTGTCATGGATTAGCAATCCATCATCCTTGAGTTATAAGTAACCATTCTGATACAGTATCTCTGTTATAGAAGGTTTTTCACCACACTTTTGTTGTGCATTGTAGGTTCTCCACCAAGTTGCCTTCTTCCATCTGCATAAAAAGGTCTCTTCCTGGTATACCTTAAAGCCTTGAGGTTGTTCTACATACATTCTTTGTTCAATTATTTTGGAGAATAGACTTTGCATTCATCTGATGTAAACTCCAACCCATGGATATTGCGGACGATATAATGACTCATGTAGAGGTATGTCTGGTTTACTGGAACAAACAATCATCATAGTCTTCTCCCTTCATCTGGGAGAACCTCTAGTTCTGTATCTCGCAATGCTTTCATTCATAAGTCTTCCATACATTGTTCTTCATCACAACTTTCAGTTCCTCTGCTTGATTGTTTTTAGTGAGTTCAGATTAGGCTGGTAGTCTTGTGAGTCTTGATACAATGACTAATTGTTCTGTCTTTTCTTTCTCTTTTGGAATCTTCATGTTCTTCCTTGTGACTTTCTTTAGCTCTTATTTCCATGGAATTTTCTATATATTCCATGCCCTGAAGATTCCAACTTATTCCTTTCATCATAGGATCATGGATGTGGATGGACAATTGGGAATACTTTAAGCCTTCTTTTTGAAGAAGACTTCTTCTAAAGTCAAACTGAACATGTAGTCCTCTTCATGGTTGCTACCATGGATATATACTCCATCATCTTCAATGGATCATAGGATTATCTCCCTCCTAATACTTGCTTCATGTATGAATGCATGCTCTTCTTTTGGAATTATACAATCGGTTCCTTCCATCTAACAGATTCCACGCTTCTGTCTGCATACTTTATTGCCTTATGTAAAGTGTCACGAGTCTTTTTCCAATTTCCTCTTGATTGTTGACTTCTTTCTGTCTTTACTTCTTCTAGGTTTCTTCAAGATTGATTCTAATTTCGGCTTATCTTGCAGCTGTTACTTATGTAATAGCTTCCACATGAATTGTTACCAATGGTTGTTGATTTAATTCATCCTTTCATGTGTATTGTAGTTTATTGCGATAGCAATCCTTATCTTGTTTTTCTTCCATAGGTATATATTTTCTTTGAACATCTTATAGATATGCAAAATATGTACAGAAACTATGTAAACATGGTATCTTCAAGAACTATGAAGAGTATTGTTACCTTGTCTTAGAAGAAGAAGTTTGTTTCATCCTGCTTAGTCTTCCTTGAAGGTTCCTTTTTTTCGGCAACTGATGCTTCGTGTGTCTCCTTCCTTTTTCTTTAGCTCAAGACAATGATTCTTGTAGTGACCATATTTTCGACAGTTGAAGCATTGTATTTCTGACATATATTTCTCTTGATTTGGCTTCTTCCTGAAGCCAAACTACCTTTTATTCTTGAAATTCTTGAACCTTGTTGTGAAATCTTGATCACCGTATTTCTTTTGGCGTTTCTCTTTTGCACTGATCCTTGATTCTTCTTGTGCACAACAAGTCCAAAGTTCTTCAAATGTAGGATACTCCTTCCTTGTGTTCATGCTTGCGGCAAATGCATCCCATGTCTTGGGAAGACCATTGAGTACTATGTTTACCAATTCCTTCTCTGAAATTATATCGTCAATATCTTGTAGTTGATCTCTTAACTAAGATATTCTCACAAAGTATGATGTTATGTTGTCATCATCATTCATCTTCATGTCACGGAGCTCATTCTTTAGACTCATTACTTGTCCAATGTTTCTGAATGAGAAGAGGTTTGTTAGGGCATCGTACATCTTCTTAGACGAATCAAGATGGGAGATGTAGGGTATCAGGTGGTCTTTTATAGAATCCACTATGACACTCATGGAATTGATGTCATTGTCTTTGAACTTCTCCATAACTGCAACGTTTTGTAGTTCCTTTTCATTTCCTTCTTCAAACTCTGGTTCCACAATATTTCCTTTCACGATATCCAACATTTTATTCTTGGAAAGGATGAGATCAATCCTTGTCTTCCATGCTCTGAAGTTAGAATCCCCATCTAACTTGTTTTTTGATTTCATATAGTAAGTCATGGTTTCCTTGACTTGGTCAACCCTATATTTGACCAAAAACTCAAACTTGATGTCTTAGCTTGTTGAGAGTACCAGGAGATGCGCTAGGCTAGGGTGTACTAGTCTATCCGGAAATTAGGTCAATTACTTCACTTAAGGTGCCTCAATGAGAGGACTAGGGTTTCTACAACTGCACCTGCTAGTAACCCTAGCGGCAGTGCTTTAGTAACTGCTCCTGCTAGAAACCCTAGCGGCAGTTCTTCAACAAGCTTAGTATACTTATAGCTATGCTCCCTTCCAGTGGTTAGACTGAATGAAGGAGGTGTAGCCCCATAACCTATTAGAATGTAATGGATGTGATCATTTAACCATAGACAATATCACTAGTGTCACCCAACCATAGGTCAAAGCGACCCCCAAGCACCTTAACCTTGACAAAGAATCATTCTGGAAGCAAACCCTAGGCTAGATAGCCAAACAAGATAACGCATCTCTCCCCAAGGATAGCACACCAAACAAGAGTAACAAGAGCTGATCAGAGATTCCAAGCCATAACCAAGAGAGAGTCCAAAACTGAAATCTGCTAGATGCAGTAGCTGCAACGACAGCTCTCCTCCAAACTTGCGCACAAACTGGCCAACTGCAATGTGCACAAGTGCTACTTCTGTAGTTCTGTGAATACTAGCCAGAATGAAGACTGACCTCATGTATTTATACTAATTCTGGCAGACTACCTAGGCAAACTTCTCATTCTGGGTACTAATTCTTTAGTATATAATATTTCATTTAGCCAACTTGTTCTCTTGGAGGCTAATAACCTAATACAAGTCATTCTCTTGAGTCAACTTGTCTTCTAGGGTTATTAACCAATTGATTAGGGTTTCTTCTTACTTCCCGAAATATTCTATTCTCATCAAGTTTACACGTGGAGGTAAATACCTCCCACAACTACCATAATATCAACAATCTCTGCCCTATATTTTGTCACTATCTTGAATCATTTCAAGCTAGTGATCATTTGAAGTCCCTCGATTTTGACTCTTTAGTGGAGAAAAGTGTAGAACGCGAGAAAGATTTTAGGAAGAAGATAGTTTAGCCTATGGGAGAGACTCTGTGCCTTTATCAAAAAGGGAATTATCAATAACATGATTCTTCTAGGGGAGAAGGTAGTATGAGAGGATGTGAAAAAAAGTATTTCAGAGGTAGGGGGTAGGCATAATCAAGGTGAGAGATCTAATCTTCATTGTGTTCATTTTTGCAAGAATAGACATGATGCAAAGACATGTAGGATACCTTGGGAGAATATCAAAGAAAAGTAGGAGAAAAGGGAAGAAAAAGGTAAAGTTCCTTAGTCTACTAATTTTGTTATTGCTCATTGCAATATCGGCATAAATGAAGATTTATTTGAAACTTCATTTGCTTATTGGAGAGATGCATGTTGCTTGACATTGATGCTACTTTCCACATGAATTTTTAGAGAGAAATCTTTGAGGAATTGAATGAAAATGTAGAGAGAGTAGTATACTTTGTATATATATCCAGTCTCAAACCTATAGAAATTTCCACCATCATGCTCAAATTGTCTAGATTCCTGGATTTTCTTTTGCATGGTGTTCTCTATCTTCCTGAATTGTAGAGGAACTTGTTGTCTCTTATGCACATTCGGAAAAAAAAGGCTATACCATTCACATGTTTTATGGAAAATTTTAAAAATGGAGGTGTTCCAACAACATGGTTTTCATGACAAGATGGGAGGATGATAGATTGTTAAAGCTGAAAGGGAAATATGCACATGCACAGAATTTTGCCCCAGTTGTTTCAAACTTGGATTTTGTTTGTGGTTCAACCATTGTGTCTTCTCCCTAGCCTCTCATGTGCAACATTCCTATAGCTTCTTGGAGCTCTAAGGGATTTTTCTCTCGTCCGGGGATACACTACACAATTGGGGTTTCTAAAATTTGATTATGTGAGTGCTCCCTTGTAAACAAAAGTGAGGAAAATCGTATGCATCATCCAAATTTATAGGCGGTAGATGGAGAGGGGAATTAAATTCAACCAGCGGGGATATTAATTCATCTACCTCGGTATTGGCATCGAAATTAATTGCTTGTTGATGTGACGTGAGTTTGGCATCTGCGGTAGCAAGGTGACCTAATATGTTTTGTCGAGCATTATTAATGCATTCTTGTGTTTTAATGATATCAACTTGGTCGAATTTACTTTTTCGAGATATGTGCTCCATTTGAAGGGTATTTGTTTGTTCTAGATTGTCGAGTTGATTCGACCGGATGATTGGAGATATTTGGTCTGAATATCTGCCCATGTCAGCTTCTAATCTCATGTCGATGGGATGGATACTTGGTCTCTTAGAGACATGATTTCATTGTTGACAGTGTTCTTGTTCAGTCGCATAATGTTTCCCCTTCTCCCTTTCTCTTTGAAATTCATACTTTTGTGTTTTTTTCTTGGTGATGTGTTCCCCAAAAGTTTGATCACCTGGTGTGCTGATCTAATTAGTGGCACAGATCACGTTCGGGTGCTGAATTTGATTTTGTTTTCTGTATTTATGCTCTAATTGTTGACCAAGGGATTCGTTCTTTTCTCATTTTTCCATAAGTGAGTGCCTGTAGGCATTGTGTTGGTCATATATATTGGAGTTGACGAGTAGTTTCTTCGTACCTAACTATGATAATTGATTTATTGGTTACTTTGTTCAATTTTATCTTAATCTTACTTATCTTTTCTTTTTGTATAACCTTCCCATTTGTCTCCAAATCCTTGGGATTTGATTTTCCCAGGAAATTTTTCATTTCCTTAGCTGCCTCTTGCAGGAGTGCCTCTTTGCTATTAAATCGAAAATATTTAAGGAAGTTGTCTTTTATTTCATTCCAGTCAAAAGTATGACCCTATGCTTCTTCAATATTATACTATTTTTGAGGTATATCATCTAATGTATTGGGAAACATATGTGACCACACTCTTTCATCTCTATAGCCTGCCTTTTTTCCATTCTTGCTCGCATTTTTGTATGTGTCTTACTGGGTTGAATCCAGATTTAAAGATTAGGATGTTGATATATGGAGAGAGATTTTTCCCGCCGAATCTTTCTACAAAATTTAATGTGGCGATATTCTATGTTTGAAGTCAGTTTGGATTAGTCTCCCACCATCGGGTTGCTTGGCCAGTGAAGGATTCTACTAGACTTTGTATTCTTCCTTGTTCTCCCATTAATTTGGAAACTTCGTCGACATGTGCTGACAAAGAAATTTGTTCATTAAACCACCAGGAATTTCTTGCGTATGCATTAGTAAGTATTAATGTTGGTGTTTGTTTTAATTTTCTTTCAACGACAATAGGGACTGCATGAATTGAGAAGCATTCTCTCGATCATTTGATGGGTATTGTCTCTATTGACCAATATTCTTTGGCTTGAGTTTCATAATTCTCAATATGCCAGTTGTATAGTTCAGTATCAGAATTTTGGCCTATCGGCATCGGAAATATGACTAGTATTTCTCCTTCAATGTTAGGTTCGACATTACCTTTATGTTCATGCATTACTTGGTATAGTCGACGTGCTTCCTGGGCCTCGTCCCATGTCTCGACCCATGGTTTACCTTATTTTGGGTCTAGGGGGATTATGTTTTTTCTTTCGCTTCCTTTCATCTTCATCTGGTCTCTTTCTAAAGATATTGTGGCTTTCATGTTCTGACCCCAGGGTCGTCCAACTAGTGTTGCATAAGAAAGAATACCTTCGACCAGGTTTATAAATTCAAAATCGACTCTCATCAAAATTCCCATTACAGAAGTGATGACACTTTTGAGAGTGTCGATTGGTTCGATGAATCTTTGATTTTCTAAATTTAAGAAGTTCATTGTAGGTTGTAGCAAGGGTATTCCAAGTCGGATCCATGTTTTTTTAGGAAGTATATTCACTTGTGATCCAAAATCGACCACGGCTTGTTTAATCATGTGGCCATCGACTTCTAGGTCAACTTGAGGGTCAAAGTTGTTCGTGGTTTTGTCTTGGGGCAGTTTCCTTACACTTTTTTACTAGTCTTTGATTTTCTTCATATTCTCTCAATATGTTCATATTCTCTTAGTTTCCTACAGATAGCTTTTATTTTAGCAGTTGTAAAAATTCCTCAATGGTAGTGTTTGACATACTTGATCGCCCTTCATTTGGTTTGTCCTCGTCAATATTTTTTTTTTAAATTCAATGCTTCTTGCATTATCCTTTCTTCTTTGTCGGGGTCCGAATATGGAACTTCGTTCCCTTGTTAATTTGGTGCCTCATGGTAGTTATCTTTGCATGTTCCTAATCTTGTTACCATATGGAGAGTTTTTTTATCCATAATATCTTATTTTGGCACTGTATGTAAAAGGTTTGCATTTCTTTTGGTCATGATTTTTTCCAGCACAATTGGGCGGTCGTCTAAGGAGTGATCTCCTACTCTGCAAATATTACAAAATTTTAAATTGGTTCTATATTTTATCTAACAGTCTGGACTAATGTGGTATTTTTTCCAGTAGTTAAAGAAATAATATCTTCCTCGGCCATGTCCTTTTCCAAAGATTCTTCGACCTTGGTATCCACCTCCACCTCGACCTCTTTAATCGTTTCCCTAATTGACATCCTGGTCGACTGCTTGTGTATGGTAGAATGGGTGGATATTTGCTTTATTCTTACCATTGATACGACATTCTTGGGTGGAATGATTATTCTCTTCACAAATGTGACACCATTTGGGACATACAATTCAAAGATTGTGTGGACAATCTTTGGTTGCATTAATAGTCAAGCCTTGACAGATGTCGCGATAAGTTTTGATCTGGATGTGCCTAATCGTTGGGTCTAAGGCATCGCTAAATTTGCAGTAGTATTTAGTGTGACCTTTGCTAGAGAAAATTGTACACCAAATTTCATTATGAGTGAGTGATATTTTTTTAGTTGTCCATTGTAGCTCTGTGATATTGTCTTCCAATATTATTTTGACGCTTGATGAATTGATCAAGCGTTTGTCGTCCATTTCAATCCTCTGATCTTTTTTTAACATTTCTTCACATGTCGTAAGTTCGTACATTCATAGTGGAGCTTTGATATTTTGTAATAGTCCCACTACATACCATTGTACTGGGATATTTTTGTTGATTGCATATTGTATTTGATTCAGTAAATATCTAGTTGTACTCGTGCACAATTTCACCTGGATTTTGCTTGATTTCCTTAAGTTTTTGTGTTGTCGAATGACTTGTATTTTGTGTCTTGAAGAAGGAGAGAAAATTTTGCCTTATTATGTTCTTCGTACATGTTTGATTGTCAATTAAATTCATAAACCGAGTAAGAGCCATGGCTCGAAGTGTAGCTCCAAACTGAGCCATTTGTTTTTCTTCATCTACTATATCTGCAACATCGCAGTATTTCTCACAAACAAACCAATGTATTTTGGGATATTTGTCTCCTTCGTAAATTGGGATGTGATTGACCCCATTATTGATTTCTTTTTAGAAAGTGGAATTATGGCAAGATATTTAGTTGAAGTCGACTTGGAGGTCAACGTAGTATTGTTTTTTGGAGTTAAGTTCGAGCTATTTGATGTCAACGATGTAATCTGCAAATTTCCTTTAGTCGGGATTTCTTTGACTCATTCTTGGTTTGAACTTGAGTCCTCTATTTTACAATATTTATCTATATACTCAATGAGTCATCATCTACATGGTCGTGTTGGTTCACTTTCATTGGCTATTGAGTTTGAGTCTTTTAGAAGTAGGTTCGGTAGGGGGTGGCATCTGTGAGATATATTGCATGAATGATTATGTCTTCTAGTCGATTCTAAGTATTTTATCGTGCTTTGATTAGCATTGCATCTCTTATTTGGCCAAAATTATCAATTTGACATCACACTCGTAGTGATTGTGTATCTATATGGAGTCGTTGTTGGAGAAAGTCTGAAATGCGTGGGCTAGGAATTTTTATAGGAGAGAGTCATATCGCAGGTCTCGAATCGTCGATTTCCATATAGACTTGATCATCATCTTGGTAGGTGCCATCGACTACCATACTCAATCACAACCCTTCACTCCTCTCAGGAGCCATCAGGGTGCTCTCAAAGGCTACCCCAATGAACTTCTGCATATGGGTAGGTTTTCTATGAGTTTTTATGGGATACTTTTCCTTTAGCAACTCTTCTCGCTTCTTTTACTTTTTATCCCACTCTATATTTTGAATGTCAACTGAGTTTTTTTGAATCTGTGTTTGACATGCAGAGTTCTCACTTGATTCAATTATCTTTTTCTCAACTCTCATCATTTTCAACTTGGGTGTGGTCCGACTTTGGCTTCAACTTTGCTTTTAAATTCGACTTCAACTTATCCTATCTCACAGATCATCCAACCCCCCGACGTTGACCCGACTTACTCGCAGTCAACAATGTTTGTCATTTTTACTGATTTCATTTCTTTAAGAAGTAATCCCAATCTTCTTTGGTGTATTTGTATTTAGCTTCCAGGAATTCTTCCCACTTTTCTTGTCTTTCTCTCCAATTAGAATTTGGGGGAGGATATTTCAAAAGGGTTCGATAGTCAACGATGTCACTGACTCCCTTATCTAGGAGGAATTTATGCAACAGAGAGGGGATGGTACAAAGAAACTTGTTGTGTAACTCGGTATAGAATTTATTATTGATAGTCTAGATTGACTCTCTGTCTTCAACTACTTGATCTTTGATGTAGCCTTTTACAATCCTCTCGAACCACTCGTTTAGATTTTTTCTTCCTCCATTGATGATATTGTGCATCAAATGATCATATGGAGTGAGTCTATGCATTAGATTGGGTGATGTATCAGTGCAATGATTCTGGTATAGCCTTTAATAATCTCTCATGTGTTTTTGAATAGAAGTGGGTGCGGGCCTCTACCAATGTTAGTCGATTTATTCATGCGTAATTTCTAATGTAATTGTTGATTTTGCAATCCCACCATTTGTGTATGTCTACTAAAGTGAACATCTATGTGCTCCTTTCTTCTATGCATTCTCGAGTTCAAAACTACCGACAATGGAATCAATGTTGTAGTCATGGATAAAGTACAAGAATTTTCCAATAGATCCTTATATAGAGCAATACACGTTATAGAATCATATATAGAAGCACACAAGCATACGGATAGACATACACAATAGTGGGAGAACCATCAAAGAAGTTTATTATATATAGAGAAAACTACCTCTATCTTTACATTACATGTGTGTGTGTGAGTGTTGTACAGTTACTAGTCGATTACATTAATTGTCGCATTGGTCGACTCTAACCACCTATTCGAGTAACTTCCTTAACTAAATCCTATAGCCGACTCGACAGGGGGTGTTACGAGGAAAATCTCTCTATGGCTAGGGGTAAACCACAACAGACAGAAATGACTGCAGAAATCAACTCTATTATCAAGTATTCTATATAGACAAATATGCTAGCAAGACAAGATAAACGGTCTACCTCGTCCAGACATTCGATGAAGTCCACCATTGAGCACTTGACCTAAAGCAATATACTTGCAACTAGTCCTCAAAAACCAAGCAACGCAATCATATGGTGATAATATATGATGTTATCACATTCAATAGCATAATCCATCAACATTCATAACAAATACACCCATGGAATAATAATTCAAATATTTGCAAGAAGTTAATCAAACGAGAAAAGAGTATTTCTGTTAAGATATAATCATCAGAAGTGAATAAGTTACAGACTTCTAAGTCTGCACAGTTCAGAATTGAGAAACTAAGTTCCTTCTAGATGGGCCTCCACCACTTCAATCCTCTACCAAAGGAAAGCTCATATAAGAGAGACAACGAAGTTCTCAATCAGTAAGGGAAGAGCTTGGGGGTTGAACAATGTGTTCAGAATTAAAGGACAAAGGGATTTAGACACAATGTGAAGTGAATAATTTCTCCAGAGTAACTTTTCTCTCAAAGTTGAATTCTTTCTCTCTTTTCCATAGCTCGGATCTGGCCCATTTATAGCCTTTAAGTGGAACTGAAGGCCCGAGTCGTAACGTTTCCAGTATATGGAAGGCCAAGGATCATTGATCTCGTAACGTGACATAGAAACACGACACCATTTTTCAATTTTGGGCACATTTCCTAATGTATGCGGGTTGTAGTGGTGCAACCTGTGTATATGCATCTTGTATAGTAGGCAAGGTGTGTATGTGGAAAAAATATATTTTTAGCTCTGGTATTTGCAAAAAGGGACTTCAAGTCTACATAGGGAAATGAAAAAAGGCCTTATGTGCAAGATTGCCCAGGGTGAGGCAAATCTTGCTATAACAGATGCCCCCTAATGTGTGAGGTCAGAGGAGTATCTACGATTGTTGAAATACATTATAAAAAACCAGAAGTGGAGTAATGGGGACCCAGATAGAAGAACTAGTTTCTCATTACAATTTGTAAAAACTTTGCATACATGGCTACCAATTTGAATTACATTGCAGATCCATGTGAAAATATACCAAACGACTGTCCATAGCCATGAATAGGAAAATACGAATGCGGTTACATGCCAAAGTTTTTCATAGTCAAGAACAAGGCCCAGTAAAACCAGTCTCAAAGTACAATCTGATCTCCCATGATCACTGAAGTCACAAAGGTATTGGTCCAATGAAAAGGTAGCAATAGCTCAGGAAAGTTGCAACTACATACTGATGTCTTCAAGTATTCTACACAATAAACCAAAGGTGCAAGTCTACATCATGTGAATAAAGGAGTTGAGGTCGAACACAATGAGACTTTGTTTGATTACCGGTCATTGAGGTATACTGTTAACAAACGTGAGACAGCCTACAGATGATGAAACTAGGTATCAAGGCACCAAGTACATTCTTACAAGTGTGAATAAAGGATTCGGGGTCAAACACTTGAATAATCCATCGATCAAGAGACATTTATGTATTCCCAACTATCGATGGCGAGAGAACCTTCCACTAATGAATGCAAGCCTCTAGGTACTCATAGAACTCTAGGTCTCATTTCCATAATAGATGAGTTGAATTCGATGGAAGGAGACCCGTTGAAAAGAGAGAATTAAGGCATCTCTCATCATTAAGCATGAGGTACAAAGCAGGAACTTGATGAATTGGAGGAACTCAGATGAAGAACATGTTCACGAACCAACGAACCTATGCGTCTTTCGGGTGTGCCAAGTGCAAGAGATACATGAAAAAGACCCTCTAAATAGTAGCCAATGAGGAAAACTGTCGAAAAAGGTGAGGAAACCACCAATAAGGCTAATGGCATCCAAGAGACTGCACAAATATCAGTGTGTGAATAGATGGCTCGTCGTCGAACACAAGGGAAATCACCCAGTCAACGACCAATGATGAAATGTCGACTACTGGGTTCAAGGTTACCTACCAATGAGGAAAGTAGGACCAAGGTGCGTAATAGGACTATAGCTTCATATGATTTTGAGACAAACTGAGGGTATGGCCGACATGCAAAGTCAAGAGTTTTGAGGAATGGTTGACACAGGTTGATAGACATCCTTTGAACTAGAGCATGATACATATGGAAGACTCTGGCAGCATAGACTCAATGATGAAACCATGAGATGCATGAGGCATCAATCAAAATCTCCATAGGGACTGGAAGAGTAACCAGTCGGGGGAGTAAACTCTCTATAACGAGATCAACTTCCTAAGGCCATGCTAAACCCAAAATTATGATGACAAGTGGACTCAACAATTTTGTGCTTTGTTCAAAGGCGACACGACTGTTGCCAATATAAGATAATACTCTCATCCTGCCCATCTTTTTTTTTTTTCATAGTCAAATGAATGCTATGATACAGAGGAGGAAACGAGTGTTGCAAGTAATCAAAACTAGTTCCAATAGTGGAACATACCTATGCTCAATGCAAGGAGATGGACAATCGAGGGAATGTTCCCTCCTGGGTTTAGGGTGTCAAGTTGCAAAGGATATAAATGAGGCTCTGCTTGGTTGAGGATGCAAAACTGTTGAGGCAAATGGTTTATAATGCAAAGCAAGAATCGACCTTAGGCTCAATACTGCAAGCAAGGGCATGAGATGCAATCACAACTTAATGTCAAAAAATTTCCTTTTTCATAATCTTAGTCTACTTGGTTTGAAAAGGGGCTAAACTTGTACCAAATAGACATCCTTTCAAATCCAATTTACGAGTGTGAAAGAGACAAGTTCACTCGATAATCTTTTTTCTTTTTGAAAACGAGTTGAAAAAGAGCTTAAATCAAACTAGTCTAAGAGTCCTCTAGGTATAGGTCAGCATGTTTATGAGTGAGAAATGAGGCTCAACATATATTCATGTATTATCTATAAGGGACTTCCGGTCCTACGGAAATAATCTATGCATGGGAACCAAAATGGAGTAGAGGATCTAACTAGGGTACCCATATTCGGTAAGTCTCTACCATTTGATAACGACACGTCTTGTAGCAGATGGAGGGTTATGTGTTGCTAACAAATGGGTTCATACCTAAGGCATATGAGTGACAGTTATAGGACAATGCAAGTGTGTATGATGGAATGGATACCTATCCTATATGTTGGGTAGCAAAAATACCTATCTGTAGTTACGAATAGTCGACATAACGCTAAAAGCCGCAAGAATCCCTGGCGAAAACTACAAAAACCAACTCAATCCACTACTGTATTAGTCCATTGGGTGAAAATACGACCTGAAATTATGCAAAGTGGGTAAAAATTGCTATCAATAGTAATAAAAACCAAATTTTACTATGTCATTTGACTTTTTTACCCAAATAGTGAATTTTGGACCAAATTACCTCCGATCTTCAACTGGTGATTGCGGGAGCGTCGAGTGACGAAATCAGCGACCATCTAGACCAGGTAATCCATCTTCCCTTCCTCTTCCTTTCTAGTGGATTACATTTTGTATTTAGGATTGAATTTTTAAGTTATCTTGGGCGCAAATAAAAATTTTAGGTGTATGTGGGCTACCATTCATCGGGTCGCGTATACGCGTGATTATATGCAGTTGTCTAAAAGACAACCAGTGTATACACAGCCCTATACGTGACTATGAATGCTACAACCCACGTATATGTCCATAAACAAAGTTTTTGATGGTTTCTAACTCAAAAAGTGATGTTTCTCTGGCAGGATGGCGCTAGAATGGAGGGAAAGGGAACATGAGGAGGTAGATGATGTTGGGGAAAGAGATCAGGGGGCCCAAATGGCCGTGAAAAGATGCAGGTTGTACAATTTTTGGGCACTCAAAGGGATGAGGGCCCAAGTGAGGTTGCTACATTTTCCTATGGATTAAATGGATCCAGACAGTGAGAGCATCAACCTTGATAGGAAACCATTAAGGATTGAAGTCGAGGATATATATTTCTTGACGGGGTTGTCACATCGGGGTGAGGTGGTGAACCTCAAAGCCCAGGGAGCTGGGAGCGGTGTGAAGATAGAAGAGTACATAGATGCTCACTGCATAGTAGGGACCGAGAAGGTCGGGAGTCAACACCCATCCGAGCGATAAACAATCTAAGCCTCAAGATTGTTTTCCTCATTTTGACATGGATCACAGGATCGGCTTCATTGCACCAGGCATTGAGGCCGCTTATGTTCTACTCTGTAGAGTTTTTGAGAAAAACGGTGTACAATTGGTGCACCTAGCTACTGGCTAATATGAAGAGCCAGTTGAAAGAATGCATATAGGGTGATAAAAGGAACTTCGAGTTTTCTTCCATCTTGTGTAGCTTTTTCTTTGAGCAGGTTTCATGTTCGAGACCTAGAGTTGAGATCATTCCTCAAGGACCTCATGATCCAACCATGGAACAGTGGACCGAGGTGATGAGACGGCAGGGGAGAGGTAGGGTGCCCACACCCTACAATGATGATTTCTTTTACCGGTGGAGACGACAAGTCATTTTTCTGGATGACTACTCCTATGTAGGAATCGACTTCAGAGGGGACCCTGACATGCCATTACCAAAAGGGACTGCCTACGAGGACATAGGTATGTCAAAGTTTTTAAATATTTCATTTTTTTGTATTTTTGTATAGGAAAGCAAAAATATTTTTGGATGATGTTTAAGTAATAACTAGACATGTATGTGACGCAAACGTAGTTCCGTGACGTTCAAATGAGATTCCAAGACATCGTCGGAGGCACCAGGGACATGAGGTGGCAGGAGGAGAAGAAGAGAGATTCCTTCAAAACGTGCAAGACAACTTGTCTCGTTTGACACATAGCATTTTGATGGTTCAGGAAGAGGATCTGTCAGAGGTTATGCAGCGGCAGGTGGTTGGTGTGCCCAGAGCTTGGGTGTGACTCTTTCGACATCTCGCAAACACCGTAGTTTGTTATCATGGCACACATCCGACGCCACAGGCGTAGATGTCATGGATTTTGTATTTTCGGTTGTATATGTGTATTGAGGGTGTTGGCACCAATTTTGTACTATAAACATCATATTTTTTGAAATATATATAAAACATGGTTCTTCAGCTTTACTTATATTACAATGTGTACATTGATGAGAATGTTTTATTTGCTTTAGTTATGTGACAAATGCCAATCTAAAACAAAATTAGCATAAGCATTAGATACATAATTAGAACTCCTAGGTATGTGATGATAAGTAATAAAATCAAATTGTCGTTCTAAAATGCATACTCAAAGGAATCGTCAAAGTAATGTAGGGTCGCGCACACGGTAACAGTCGTTCAAATGAAATACTACTAACTCATAATCTAGGCAAACCTCCAAAGAGTGAATACCATGTGAAATGGCATCGCGCAAAAGTTCTATAACGATGCTATATTCGGCCACATTATTCATGGATGGACCTAGGCATACGCCACCTGAAGACACCAGTAGACCCTCGGGTAAGTAAACCACCCAAGCGGCGGAAGCCAAGTTCTGTGTATGACGACTTGCTCTGTCTGTGAATCCTAAGTAGACCAAAGACAT
This sequence comes from Picea engelmannii, assembly GCA_009831015.1. Classification (NCBI taxonomy): domain Eukaryota; kingdom Viridiplantae; phylum Streptophyta; class Pinopsida; order Pinales; family Pinaceae; genus Picea; species Picea engelmannii. Next base: position 11,849 of record WSFP011336164.1, on the reverse strand, counting down.
CGTTAACATATGCCACCCAAGGGAAAACTCGATAAGCAAGTTGAAGAAAAAAATAAAGGGAAAATATATATCCACTAAATTACATTAGTATACAAAGAGTTACGCCCAATCTTGGGGCTCAAGTGTAATATATTTTCAAGTGGAGCCCATTCATGGGATCATCCAACATGTTCCCTTCATAATCTTTTAATTCATAGGCTCCTTTTTCTAAGACACATCGCACGATATAGGGATTGTGCCACATGGGTTTGAACTTGCCTGCCCCCAGCAGTTCTTTGGCTTGATCGTATAAAAGGACCAAGTCACCCTCAGCGTACAATTGAGGACAGACAGACTTATCATATTAGACCTTGACACATATTTTATTCGCTTTGATGGTCGTAGAGGCATCTCGACGCTGCTCATCAAGGCTCTCTAGGTGTATGAGGTGTTGCTTGAGATTGGAAGTGTCAGGGAGGAGTGCCACTGCCAATATAAGAGAATGGATTTTGCATTCAATAGGTAAGATCAACTCTACACCATGTACTAACTGGAAAGGAGAAAATACAGTGTCAGTCTTGACTGAGGTTCGATCTTCCCAAATTACGGGATATAGCATAATATGCCAGTCAGATTTGTTTTGGTCGATAGTTTTCTGCAAAATGGTCTTGATATACTTGTTGACGGCCTCTACCTGTCCATTTTCCTGGGGGTAGTAACAGGAATAATGACCATGAATAAACCCCATCTTGGATGTTATCTCTTCCATCATTTCATTCTGAAAGTGATTCCCATGATCGGTGACAATCTCACTCGGGATACCGAAGTTGGCGATAATTTGATTGAATACGAAGAAGGCGACAGTCTTCCCGTCAGATTTAACTGTAGGCATGGCCTTGGCCCACTTAGTAAAGTAGTCTACGGCCATGATAATGTGTTCATTCCCCCCAACCGAAGTTGGGTTGCAATCCACAAAGTCCACCCCCCACTTGGTGAAGGGACTGACGGTAATGACTGGATGTAGAGGGGATGGATGCGAGCGCATTTTTTGAGTGAACACCTGGCAGGGGTGACACTTCTTAACCACTTCAACACAATCTTTAAATATAGACAGCCAGAAATAACCGACTCACAAAATTTTCTGGGTTGTCGCAAGCCCGGATAGATGATCACCACAAGCCCCACTGTGGAAATCATTTAGAACTGCTCGGATTCTTCATGATTTAAACAACGACGCAAGATATTGTCTATTCCTCGATGATACAGAGTGTCGACGATGATAAGGTTATTATTAGCTTGGTATCATACACGTCGTCGGTCATCTCACGAGAGATGCTGAGGGAACTTCAAAGTTTGAAGATAGAGAACAATGTCTCCATACCAGGGGTCAGACGACGAGACAAGAAAGATGTGTTCATTGGAAAAATAATCAACACGAATAACATCCTCATCCAATCGTGGGAATTCAGATATTAACTCTGCAAAGACTAGTGATTTCTTGGATTTTGAAAAAGCGAAATCGAGATCGAATTCTTGTAAAATAACAATCCACTTATTGTATTTCCCCCCTATGATACGCCTGGTAAGGATGTATTGAAATGGATTAACATTGGCCACCACAGAAGTTTTGAAAAGCAATATATAATGGCGTAATCATTGGACTGAATGGATGGAAACCAAAGCAAGCTTTTCAACGTGAGAATATTCGAGCTCAGGACCGACTAAGTTTCGACTAAGATAGTAGATGACGTGCTCGCAGAGCTCATCATCCTCCTGAACCAAAACCATACCAATCATCTCTTCGGACATGGAGACATAAATAAAGTAATCTATGTTGTAGTCTAGAGACTTTAGCAGAGGCGTCGATACCAAGGCTTTATTCAAAGCATCGAAGGATTCCTGGGCCCACTCATCCTAGATAAAAGGAGTGTCCTTCTTCAAAAGACGCATGAAACCCTTAGTAATATTGGCATAGTTTACTATAAACTGACATAAAAAATTAGCTTTACCCTGTAAACCTTGAAGTTGTCGAATAGTGTGTGGGGGAGGCAATCAAAGTATTGCCTCAACCTTTAATGGATCTACCATGATCCCGATCTCCGAGACTAAAAATCCTAGAAGACGTCCAAACCTAACACAAAAGATGCATTTATGAGAGTTCAACCAAACTCTATAATGATGAGACCTTTCAAAAATTAGTCGAAGGTACTTAGGGTGATCCACTCTCTTACGAGAGTGAGCAGCAAGATCGTCAAGATAAGCTTCGACTATATGCTTAAGATCGTGGAATGCATAAGTCATAGCACATTGGAAGGTTGCTACGGTGTTTTTAAGGCCGAAAGGCGTCTTCCGGTATGCGAAAGTACCCCAAGGACAAATAAATGTCATCTTATGTTCATCCTCGGGTTTAATTTGAATTTCATTGTACCCTGAAAATTCGTCCATGAATGAAAAAACTTTGCTTCCCGCACACTCGTCGAGAATCTGATCGATGAAAGGTGTTGGGAAGTTGTATTTAGGACAGGCTTTGTTCAGGTCACAAAATTCCATGCATACAAGATGGTTCCTTTCTTCTTATTCACGGGAATGAGATTGAATACCCATTCAGTCAAGGGAACTAGGTAGATAAATACAACATTAACTAGTTTCTCTACATCTGCCTTAATAGAAAGGGCCTTCCGGGGATTGACAGCTCTAAGACGTTTTCGAACAGGCTTAGCATCCAAGTAATTTTTAATCTCATGTTCAACAATTTGAGGGTCGATTCCTTGCATCTCTTCATATGACCACGCAAATACATATTGAAATTCCTTGAAGAGCTCAGTGTAGATCAGGATTTCTTCTGGCGAACAATCTGCATTGATGTGTACATTTTCAATATTGTCAGAGGTACGAGAGATATCGATTGTGACGTTAGGAGAGATACTCACCATATTTCCTTAGGCATAAATTCCATGTGTATCAAGTGGAACTATGGCGTGACCGACTATCTCGCTTAGAGTAGATCAAAAATCATCTGGTTCGATTCTAGCAAGCTCTACAAGAAAATAAGAGTGATGATGCATATCATCCCAAGGTTTGTTAGAACCATTATGATAGCTTCATACAAGGGTAAAGTCTCATCAAGGCAGTCATGTGAACAAGACGACGAAGTGGCCCACACGGGCTTAAGAACAGGATCCTCATCGTCCGCCTACAAGGTAATAGTATCGAGATCGACGGAAGAGTCAAGAACAACTTGATACACTATCTTTGTTGTCGATAGTGGCATGGCCATTCCAGCATGTGACTAACCTTCACAAGACGCAGTCGAGGAAGGTAGGGTCCAAGGATCATTAAAATAGGAAGTGTGGAAAGGAACATAACTCTCTGAAGAAACAGGCCTACTGGACATGGCGTAAACATGGTGAATCAATTCCATGAAGTCGAAGGTACCCATAAGGGATGAATACATTCCCACACTGATATTCTCAGTTGTCGGCTAAGAATTTTCGACCACGGGGATCGACAGTCCAACATATGCACTGGGGCTAGCATACACAAAGGACAACTGGTCGATCGTCGTGATCTTTCCATCGTAAGGAAAACAAAGATCGCGGAAGACGGACGATATGACGAAAGTCATAGCATAAGTCCAATTGTGTCCTAGTAACAAGTTATAATCAAGGGGTGCATCAACCACCTCGACATGCACCTCTATCGTCTTCCCACTTAACTAGACCGGAAAGGCAATAAGAATACCGTGAGGGTAAAATGAATGACCGTCAAAAGCAGTCAACATGGTCAGAGACTGAGAGAGAGTCAGAGAGCCAAGATCTTTCGAACAGATCAGGGGCATCACACATGTTGCAGTGCCTTCATCAACAACCGCATGCTTGATGGTATAATTCGAGTAAACCACGTGGATTTGGAATGCCACATGGTAAGGAAAGAAAGGTTTCACATCTGTGACATCAAACTTGATAACTTTCGAGCCACTGGGGTCTAGAGCTCCTAACACAGATAGCAAGGCATTCCTCTGTGAAGGACACGTCTGGAGTACCTCCAGGGCTGACATCGCACAAGGTGTTTGACCTAGGTCCTCAATAATAGAGTAATTTTAGGCGGCTCTAGCATTTGGATTGTGGGTAGAGCGCTTGAGTACTCCTTTCGAAATATGAGGCAGTGGCTATGGTTTTTTCGATCTGCAAGGGCATCTCCGGAGGAGGAGGAGATTCTAGACCAAGTACAGTTTGTGGAGAAATGTAATCGTGAGACTGGGTGGCTACATTAACCTAAGATATTGACCATATTGATGCACAAACGGTCACTGTCTTGTGCCAGTGGGTTTTGAATCCCGTCGGCCACATTTTCGGCATTTGAGGAGCTCTAGGCCATGTGTTGGTTATATGGGAAAGGATTCGTCAGCACGGCATGCGATAGAGATAAGAGCCTCGCAGCTTCCACAAGTTTGGGCATAAATGAGTAAGGTGATCATCTGTACAAAGATTACAGGGAAATTTCACCTTACGCCTTTCTTTCTTGCCCTCACCAGCATTATTATTCATCCTCTCATTATTACCATTGTCCTTGTGTTTATAATTATTCTTCCCACCCTTACAATTATTATTACATCCTTTCTTCTTATTCCCGCATGGTTGTTGGTTACCATTCTGGTCGGTCGATTATTACACGGAATGTACATCTGTCGATTGAGTGGGATTGGAAGACACAGACGAAGTTGGCCCTCCTGCAGACTGGTTTAGAGACAACTGTTTCAAATGGCTTATCACCGAGTCTGCGTATTTCACATTGACGGAGCCTACAATGCCATCGGCATGAGGTCTGAGCTTTTGTCTAGGGTCATAGTTTGACCTCAGTGCATCCAGAAGAATCTCATATAACATCCCAAACTGAGCATATATAAGATCTAATTGTTGGGCTTTGCAAATTGCTTTTTCCTCATATGTAACCCCGAATGTAGCAACATCTTTCGAAATAGGAGGTTTTAAAGACTTAAGGAACCACTCTAATAGGAATTCTAGGGGTATGCAATTCTTGATCAACCTCTTCCATCTATGCCACTCCTGGATGTGATCTAAGATATGAGAGACTTTGTCCTGGCGTAAGGTCGACAGAAGTTCTAGGCCAGCATCGTAACAAACTAGCAATTGGAAGTGGTTAAGGAAGACTAAAACCATCTAACTAAATGTCCTATATGCCCCCCTTGGTAGCTCGATATACCATTTCACGACAACCCCTATGAGGGTGCATTGAAATAATCTTAACCGAATGGAATCGTCATTAATGGAATTCGAAGAGCACCATAAGTGAAAGGTGGTAACGTGATCACCAGGATCCTCGCCATTCTTGCCTTTGAATTTTGCAATATATGAAGGAAGCTTGGTGGCAACAGGGGGCCATGTAGGATGATGACACATAGGTTCATTCATCAACCTAGACAAGTCTGGCAGGTTGAGCGTAGCCAGAAAAGCGAGACGGGGTTGCGACATCTGGCCCCAAGCTCCCTGGAAATATTTTGTTTGGGGAATCGCAGCCCATCCAGAGTTCTGGTAAGCACCATGGCCCTATCTAGGATTGTAAGACACTCCTCTAGGATGATTCATAAGGGGTTGGTTGGGCATCATTCTAGTAGGAATGTTCTGGTGAGGGTTATAAAAACTGCCCCCAGCCGGAGTGGCTCCGAGTTGAGGGTTTCCCAAGGTGTGAAACTGACCTCCTTCAGGTGTGAATCCGGAGGATAAAGGTGGATTCGTCATGCCAAACATGTTGGTTGGAATAGGCACTGAGGAGGTGAGTGTAAAGGATGAAACTTGAGCAGAAGCTTGTCCACCAGGTTGGTTACTCCACCTAGAATCAACAGGGTTAGACCTAGGCTTAAAATAAGGAACACCTCCCAAGGTAGGAGTCATTTGAGGGATCTGAGAGCCACCAAAGGAGAAGGGGGTATAACAAGGAGTTGTGCCCCCAAGTCCAATGCTAGCATTAGGGCTAGTGGCTAGGATGGAGTTTGAAAACTGCAAAGTAAAATTCGGCATACCATAGGAAAAAGGACTAGAGGCCATTAGGATGGACCGAACATTATAGCCCAGTGTGTGACCAAGAGATCCAAACGGGTTCAAGAAAATAGGTTTAAGTGTTCACTATAGGACGGGAAGCAGTGATGATAGGTGCCCCCGACACTACAACCATTGTGGTAGAAGGAGTTAAAGGGGTACCATTGACTATAGTAGGTGTGGGAGTCAAAGGGCTCCCAATATCTTGATGACTCGGTTCAGTACCCATCCTTGTAGAATCACAAGTCTAATAAGTGGAGGTGTGTGTACCATGTTTAATAACTCTACGCCTTTTATAAGGCAAAGACTCAAAATGTTGTGGTAATTGTAACAAGCGGCGAGACTGGCAGGGAAGCTGGTCTCACTCCATGATGACTTAAGACTCAAGATATAAAAAACAAATCCTAAGGACAACTAGTAATCAAAGAGCACACCAAAAATAATCAAACGGCCAATATGCACACAAATAGGATAAAGTGGTTGAAAGGGACCTCCCTCCCTAAAGTAGGCATGCCTCACCCAAGAGGGGCCTGATACTCCCTGCTAAACATCGGAGGTATCAAAATTAGTTATAAGGGCCCTAGTGGGCTTAACAACTAGTCGGTCAAATCCCTCCGACGATCTAATCCTCCATAAAGGTTGTGTGTTGTCTGACCCAGGGTACCTGCAGAATAACCCCTGCAAGTAACCTATGTGGCACCTAAGTCAAGAAACTAATCAACCACGGTATAACCGATGCACAGGCGAACATTCATAAGTCAAGTCCATCGTATGGACAAGGTAGCAAATCCTGAAACCTTGGAACCATCACCTCTCGCAGAGGTAAGAGCACTAGCAAGATCCCCATATATGAATAGATCCCTAAAAATATATCTGACGCTAAGAAGGTATCAGGGGGATATCCCTTCAACCAACCTCACGCGACCTCATGCTTAATTCTGGTGTAAGCAGAGCCTCCTGATATTACCGATTATACAATGGATTTCTCCACTCCCTTAGTCAGACACATATGTTGATTTAATATCCTTGGAGAAATTTACTCACAAAATCTTATTCCAAGGCACTAAATCCTAAACTAGTTTGTGCACCCTAGAAAATAAAATCATTACTAGTGAATTTTAAATTATAGCATTAATTTTAATAGCCTTGCTTACTCAAAAGGTGTGGCCATGAAACTAGTGATGTTATGAGTCAGCAAGTAAAATAAATGAATATGAATATAATGCAAAGTCCTAACTTCAATTTCCAATAAATGATGTGCTTCTTAAAAATGCAATTTTTAATTCAATTCCACAATTATAAATAAAAATGCAATATTTATTTACATGCACTAAGATAAATGACAAAGACTCAAGAGATCAAAATGCCAATCAACGTAAAATGCCTAATATTTTTGTATTTTCAATATAATAAAAATGAAAATGCAAGGACTGAACAACAACTTGATATAAAGACTCTATTGTGTATAGACAGAGATACCCAAGTAGGATATCAAGGAGCAAAACACCCAACCCAAGGTGAAAGGACAATCAATATGAAAAGATGATGAGAAAGGCAACGCCCAAAAATTCAACCAAAGACAGGTTTCCTATCATTCCACATACACTTAACAGTCACTACAGAAACATAAGAAGGCTCAGCAATCATCAAAACCTACCCAAAAACCACCAAACCCAACAAACAAGCAACAAAAGTTGATGTACGTGACTATTCAAGGGAAAAGCACGTATGTACACAGCTTGTAGGAGGACCAAAAAACCTGCGAATATGTGTCAAAACATGGCTAAGCTAAGGAGAAGGCTGAAAGACTCAGACCCAGAGTGAACAGAGGTTGTCAAGCAATCATATGACAAGAAACTCAATATGAACGAGAGCAATCTAAGGGAAAAAAAAAATCCAAACCCCAAAAAAGAAGACTCGATCCCTAGTATGGTCGCCAATTATGCTACGAGGAAAATCTCTCTATGGCTAGGGGTAAACCACAACAGATGGAAATGACTACAGAATCAACTCTATTCTCAAGTATGCTTTGTAGACAAATATGCTAGCAAGACAAGATAAATGGACTACCTCGTCTAGACGTTCGATGAAGTCCACCGTTGAGCACTTGACCCAAAGCAATATACTTGCAACTAGTCCTCAACAACCAAGCAATGCAAGAATATGGTGATAATATATGATGTTAGCACATTCAATGGCATAATCCATCAACATTCACAACAAATACGCCCATCGAATAATAATTCAAATATTTGCAAGATGTTAATTGGACGAGAAACGAGTATTTCTATTAAGATATACTCAACAGAAGTGAATAAGTTACATACGTCTGTTTTGGCACGGTTCAGAACCGAAAAAACAAGTTCCTTCTAGCTAGGCCTCCACCACTTCAATCCTCCACCAAAGGAAATATCATATAAGAGAGACAATGAAGTTCTCAATCAGTAAGGGATGAGATTGGGGGTTGAACAATGTGTCTAGACTTAAAGGACAAAGAAATGCAGACTCAATGTGAAGTGAATAATTTCTCTAGAGTAACTTTGTTGTCAAAGTTGAATTCTTTCTCTCTTTTCCATAGCTCGGATTTGGCCCATTTATAGCCTTCAAGTGGAACTGAAGGGCTGATTCAGAATGTTTCCAGTATATGGAAGGCCAAGGATCATTGATCTCATGACGTGACATGGAAACCCGACACCATTTTTCTATTTTGGGCACATTTCCCGATGTAAGCGGGTTGTAGTGGTGCAACCTGCGTATATGCATGTTGTATAGTAAGCAAGGTGTGTCTATGTGGAAAAATTATATTTTTAGCTACGATATTTGAAAAAGGGGACTTCAATTCTGCATAGGGAAATTGAAAAAGGACTTTTGTGCAAGATTGCATGGGGTGCGACAAATCTTGCTATAACAGAGGGGCCTAGTCAGCAAAGTCGACTAACCCCTAAAACAATACCTCTCTCACCATCATGAATGTACATTGTCATCTAGTCTCTTGTGGCATGCTATATTTGGGTACATCAATTATGATAGTCTTTTCATGTTGAAGAAAAGTGGTGTTTTTGTTTTGCCTATCCTTCCAAGGAATTTGAAGCAATGTGATGCATGTATCCTTGGTAAACATAGAAAGCAACGTTTTTGTGATTCCACTTTGAAAGAATGTATAAATATATATTCAATACACTTTGATTTATGTGGCCCCATGCCTATTGCATCTTCTTTTGGTAGTAAATATATCATGTCTTTTATTGATGATTATACTAGGATGTTTTGGGTTTATTTGTTGAAACATAAATCTCAAGCATTTGAACATTTAAAAAATTTCATGTATGGATTGAAAATGAAGCACAATCTCATATTGGCACTCTTCATACTAATAATGGAGAGGAATATACTTCTGATTAGTTTGAGAAACACTAAGAATGACAAGACTATTGAGCAACAACTTGATCATCTTGATAGATTTATACATGTAAAGACATATCATGAATTTTATAATGAGATTCCACATATCGAAGGGGGGATATCTATCTTGGATAAATCTCTACAAATTCATTTTGAAATGGCATCTTCCCCTCATGTAGATTATCTAGCCACTTCATCAGAACATGAGGTTCCACTGGATGATGTGATTGAGAGGGTTGAAGGGATGAATCTTGATTGAAATGTAGCAGATATTAATAAATTGAGAGACTTGGACCATCACAAAAATTTCTGAAGTGGCTCATGAAGACACTTAAAAGTGTTCATCCTAATGAGCTTGAAAATATAGGAACTAGAATTTCAATAAGAAAAGATGATGGAGGTGATGCAGGTGATTCATATTCAGGCAATGTAAATGATATGGAAGTTTCATATGATTGTGAATTGGATTTATATATTAAATTTGGACCAACTTCCTTTAAAGAAGTTTTTCTCATGATGAGTGAAAATAAGTTGTGTCAGAGTATGATTCTCTCATCAAGAATGAGACATGAAAGTTGGTGGATCCTCCGCTTGGATCCAAACCAATTGGTTGCAAGTGGGTCTACAAGAACAAGTAAAAATTAGATGGCTTACTTTACAAGCATAAGGTGATGCTTGTGGTGAAAGGATATGCACAGAAAGAAGGCATAGACTATGAGGAGAATCCCCCCCCCCATAGAAAAATGGTCTACCATTGATGCTTTGTTGGCTTTGGAAACATAGAATAGGTGGAAGATTAATCGCATGGATGTGAAGACAACTTTCTTAAATGGATATTTGAAAGAGAATGTCTACATGTTTCAACCAAAAGGATTTTATATGAAGGGTCAAGAACATAAGGTATGCATTCTCATCAAGTTTTTGTATGGCCTAAATCAAGCACCTTGTGCATGGTATGGAAATCTAATTGAGCATCTTCAGTGACGATCAATTTCAAGCTTTTTAATCTTGATGATGCAACTATTTTTTTGTCAATAAAGTTGGAAAAACTATTGTATATCTTGTGGTGTATGTATATTATCTTTTTATAATAGGGAACAATGAAGCAGATATTGCATCCATAAAGAAAGAATTGAAGAAGGTTTTTGAGATGAAAGACATGGGAGATCTTCACTACTACTTGGATATTGAAGTAACTTAGAATCCAAGGTATATATTGATTTCCTAAAATAAGTACATTGGAGAGTTGTTGAAGAAATTTGGCATGGATAATTGTAATCCTCTTTCGACTCCATTGGAGTGAAATTTCAATCTAACATCAAAAGAAGGGAATTCATTTGAGGATGCAACTAAATATAGATAGCCTGTGGGGAGTCTCATATACCTTACCACTACTAGACCAAATATTTCATTTGCAGTTGGGATCCTTTCTAGGTTCATGCAAAACCCTTGTGAAGGACATTGATGTGTTGCAAATAGAGTTCTATGGTACTTGAACGAAACTCAAGACTTTGGTATCAAATACTCTAAGGTGGAGGACTTCAAACAAGTTGGATGTGCATATTTAGACTTTGATGGAGACAAGGGGAATGGAATGTCTACTTTAGGATACCTCACAAGTCTTTCATCAATAGATATCTCTTGGAGATCACATAAACAATTTTTTCCAGTTGATTCACTACAAAGGAAAAGTATGTGGCTATTGTAGAGTCAACAAAGAATATTCTGTGGTTTAGGAAGATACTAGAAGATTTGCAAGAGAAATAGGTTAATCCTACTCCACTTTTTTATTGAAAACACTTTTGCAATCAAGTTGGATAAGAATCCTAGATTCCATGATTGAAGAAAGCACATCTACATGAAGTACCATTTAATTTGACATCATGTGAAGGCAAAGACCATTCATTTGATACATTATTCCACAAGTGAGAAAAATGCAGACATCTTCACCAAACTGTTTGGAAGATAAAAGTTTGAAAAGTTCGGAAAGATGCTTGGACTCACAAACACCCCTTCAGATTCAGGGGGGACGTTAGATACCTAATTCTAGGGATTATGGTGTATTGTAATTTTTATTTTTTTTATGACTGGTGGAATCGGTAACTGGGCAGTATCATACTCGTGTGACACGGGGTCAATTCCAACTCCTACCACTATAACCTCCAGGTGCCCTATGTATGCCCCTTCCGCATGTACCGTAAATCAGGGGGATTTGAACTTGCAACCTCATCGTAAATAACACTTCATATCATGACACTTGCCAATTGAGCTGCCCCCTGGGGACTAGTGTATTGTAAATTTTATTGTTGTAGATATTATTATTATTCATTTATGAGAAATATGTAGATTCATATTTGAATAGGAATAGTCGCCAAACCTCTTGGAATATGAAACTAAAGGTCATATCTCAAC
>ML844004.1:24470-38080 GCA_009831015.1 Picea engelmannii | reverse complement strand
GATATGAGTGAAATATTCTAAGTATGGAGAAGGGGATGAGAGTAAGAGACAAGTAACGAGAAATGAAACCAAGTATGGGAAGAGAGTCTCGTAAGTAATAGAGTATAAAATGATTCCCAAGACTTGGAAAATGTAGTATTCCCAAGACTAAGAGAGGAAATTTAGGGTAGAGGAAGAGTGTGAAAATAAAACTAAGTATGGGAGATGGATGAGGCGCATGGAGAGAGAGATATGGAGTGATATTTAGAATAGTTTTGGAGTATGTAATATGGAGGGGATATGAGTGAAATATTCTAAGTATGGAGAATGGTATGAGAGTAAGAGACAAGCAAGAAGAAATGAAACCAAGTAAGGCAAGAGAATCTCATAAGTAATAGAGTATAAAATGATTCTCGAGACTTGGAAAATGTAGTATTCCCAAGACTAAGAGAGGAAATTAGACATGATGCACAAGGAAGAAGCGTTCTTTGTGCGGTTGGACAAAAACCTGGATATCTTGAGCATACAGAATCAAATTTTGAATCCGTAAATTGTGTGACGAAGTTGAGACTGAAGGATATGCCATGAACTTATGATCGTTCAAAATTTATTTCTTCTGATATCATTTTTTTTTTATTCCAAGAGTAGGAAATTAAGATGACCAATTTTTTTATCAACAACTGGCTCCAATAGTGGGACAGTGACCCCCTGTGGGTTATTGAGAACATCGGAATTTGAAGACCAACTACCTTCTCCATGGGGCTATTGGAGTCATCTTCAAAATGAATTCTTGTAATTATTCCTCTACGGAGTTATATTCAAATATTACCTCCATCTAGCAATTGCTTTATTATGCTAAACTTTGACTGAAAATGAAAACTATGTACAAACAAGATCTACCTACCCTATCCTACTTGGAGGAAAGGGACACTTTTCAAGTGTAAGTAGATTTCCAATGGAGCCATTCAAGCATCCATCTATTTTATGGAATGAACTTCAAAACTAAGGGATATATCGAGGCTAGTACCAAAGAGTCAGGGGCATTTCCAAAGTATAACGGAGAAAAGTTGAGCCAAATGTGCCCAAAACCTGATTACATTGCTTGGTCGAGAATGCTTTGGAACCATGATTCAATGAAATCAATTCTTGGTTTCTCAAGAATATTGTTGTCTTTAGTTGGATGAGGAGTTTCCAATCTGAAAATACTTTCATCTTTTTCCTTATCCCCATATGAGATTCTTGATTCATTGGCAATGTCCTAAAAGCATTCTTCCTTCATGCAATGACAATCTTTCCCATCATTGTTCTAATTAATTTCTTCCACCAATTGTTCTTTCTTCCAATGCGCGTGTGAATTTTCATCATATGTTGCAACATTTTCCAAATGAGTATGTTGGCTGAAATATTATTGTGCATTTGGTGGAGGCTCCTCAATTTCATTCTCAAACTCGTTGCTCGAAAGATCTTCATATAGAGTATATGAAAGCCTGAAATCCTCATTGTCTTGCGTCCATATGAGAGAGGGTGGCTGGGATTTTTTTTTAGCAAATGCATTTTCCAACAAAACTCAACTGGTAATGGTCCCAACAACAATGAACTTGAACCATTCATGAGCATTCCCATGCATGGTTTGTGCAAATAATTGGCATGTAACATTATCTTCAGTAAGATTAAAAACATCACATATGCTCTTGAATCTACACAAGTGCTTCTTTGCATCCTTCAAAATATTCCCAAAGAATGTGGAAAATATTTCAATAGAAATATCTGGCATCTAAAAATCTACTTCTGGTAGATTTAAAGTGCTTATATGTAATCACTTTCTTCTTTAGGTACCTCTTTCTTTTGTTGCATCTATTGGGTATGTGTTATATTCTTTGCATGGGCACATGGTTTTTTTCACAGTTGGATCCTCGTGAATACAAGGGAAAATCAAGTAGTCAACCTTTCAAGATAGAGTCCCTTAGGAGGACAAAAAACATTGTCTTACTGACAGGGATTTCCTTTTACTCTTTGGTTCCATACTTCCTGCTCAAAAAATTCTGCCTTTTGGGGTTGTTTAGGGTATCCTTGCGATGAAGTGCAAAATTTCAGATGATAGTGTTGGATATGGTTCTCATATGACTCTGAAGCTGACTGAGCTTGGCATGTGGTCGGAAGACATGGGATGTGCCCATGTAAATGGAAGGAACAGTCTGCTCATACTTAAAAGAGCTCTGAGTTGCCACAGAACTATGAACTACAACAACGTCTTAGCATCTTATCATCAATTTTTGAAAGCACAGAGCGAGTTGAAAGATGAGAAGATGAAGAATGAAAGCTTGATTGATAAACTTTGTGCTCTCTCTGGAATTACTACATTTTCCATTAGTTGTTTCCTTGTTCTTTGAGAAATGAATGCTTGATGCTATATTGTTCTATGACCTGTTTCAAATCCAGAGAGAACTGCATATTCTCCATGTCCTAACAGAAATCATATAGAGGTTAACTTCGAAACATGAGAGAAAATCTCACCAAATTCAATTCCCTCAACCTCGGAATAGCCATTTGCTATTATTTGAGCTTTGTATTTCTCCACTTTTCCTTCTGCATTAAGCTTCTTTTTAAATACCCATTTGTTACCAATAGGATTTCTTCCAGTTGGCAACTCCACTAGATCCCAAGCCTCATTCTTATCCAAAGCTGGCATTTCTTCATTCATGGCCCTTTTCCAGAGATTTCCATCCTCTGAATCCACTACCTCCCTGACAGTTCTAGGATCATCATCAGTAATAGACAAAGAAAAATTTGAACGGAAATCAGATGGAGTATACATTTCCGGTAGCCTTATTTCTCAAACTGATATCCTCAATACTAGAGTATGAGGATCTTCTTCTTCTGATTCGTGTTCTTTTGTAGAGTCTGACTCATCATCCTTTAAATCAAACTCTATTTTCTTTGGTTCTTCCTTACTTGGTAGGACTTCATGTTTAACAACATCCTTCATTTCTCTAAATACCACATCTTAGCTATACACTACCTGCTTAGTTTCTGGGTTACAAAGCTTATATCCTTTCAGACCATCTTTATATCCAATAAATATACACTTTTCATCCTTCTTATGTAACTTACTCCTATTTTCCTTTGGAACATGAACATATGCATCACATCCAAATACCTTGAGATGTGTGAGAGAAGTTTTCTTACCAATCCATACCTATTATGGAGTCTTGTCATCCAACACTGATGAGGGTGATCTGTTGACCAGGTAACATGCAGTACCCACTGCCTCTGCTCGGAATTCTTGCCCTAACCCGACACCACTGAGCATGCACCTTGATTTTTCCATCAATGTCATGTTCATTCTTTCTGCAACTCCATTTTGCTAAGGTGTATATGGAGTATTCTTATGCCTTGCTATACCTTACTTCTTACAAAATTCTTCGAATTCAGTCCCGCAGAACTCTCCGCCATTATCTGTCCTCAACACCTTAATTTTTTTCTCTATTTGATTCTCAACAAGAGCCTTAAACTCTTTAAACCTGTCAAAGACTTCAGATTTCTTCCCAAGGAAATATATCCAAGTAGTCCTCAAGAAGTCATCTATAAATGAGACATAGTACACATATTTTCCCAATCATGGGACCGATACAGGTCCAAAAACATCACTGTGAACTAGCTATAAAATTCCTTCTGCCCTCATTGCACCAATAAGGAATCTTACCCGATTCTGCTTCCCATATACATAATGTTCACCTAAATCAAAATCCAGAGAGCAGTTAGACATACCTTCAACCATACATTTACCATGTAGTATTTGAAGACTCTTCTCTTCGATATGCCCTCGTCTTTGATGCCACATCATAACCTTTTCTCCAGAGACAGTAGGAGTTCTTTCTTATTTAACTCCAATATCAGGAACAACAGAACTATTACACCCATCACTAATAGTGCTTCCTTGTAGCTTATACCAAGTTCCAAACTAAACTCCTTTCAACAACACCATTGCTCCTCGAACCATCCTGCAGGTTTCCTTTCCAAATATTGTTTTTACCCATGCATCGTCCATTTTTCTTAAAGAAATAAAATTTGTGGCCAAACCTGGGATGTGAAGAACACTAGTAAGTGTTCTAATCCTTCCATCTATGAGCCTCAACTTGAACTTTCCTCGTCCTATGATTCTAGTTGTCGAATCATCACCTAAGAAAAAATTACCTCCATCATACCTTTCATATTCACAGAACCACTCCCTATGGGGATTCATATGAATAGATGCACATGAGTCAACCAACCATGAATCATGATCTGCATGTGTGCTTAAAGAAGCCAAGTACACATCCCCTCCTTCTTCCTTGGAGGTCTTTTCTTCTGTAGAAAGCGATTCTTCAGATCCCTTGTTTTTCTCAACTTTAGATCTACACTACTTCTTGTAGTGCCCTTCTTTTCCACATCTCCAACATACCTTTACAAACTTTCCAGGAGATTTAGATCTACCCTTAGACTTAAATCTCCCACTTGAGAACTTAGATCTATTTCTTTCCTGGGAGCGTCCTCTTGCAAATAATGCATATGTGATCTATCCTTCCATATTCTTTCGTCTCATCTCCTCTAAAAACAAGGATGAGACCACTTCATCAAACTTCAAGGAAGTTGTATTACTACCTATGACCACAACCAGACTATCCCACGAGTCTGGTAAAGAACACAATAAATTGATACACTTATCTTCATCTAAAATTTTAATCTCAACAGATACTAACTAACTTACCATAGTATTGAAAGCATTCAAATGCTTTGCCACGAAGTCTCCATCTCTCATGCTCAGATTATACAACTTCTTTCTCAGAAATAGTTGATTTACTAGGGACTTAGACTGATACAACTTCCCCAACTTATCCCATAAATCCTTGGCCATAGCTTCCTCTGACACATTCAATAATACAGAATCTAAGAGACAGAGTCAGATTGTGCTCTTCACCTTCCGATCCAACTTTTTCTAGTCATCTGTTGAATTTCATGTAGGTGTAGTACCTGGATCTACCGAGATCCACTGATATCTTTCCACCAAAAAATCTTCCATCTTGAGCTTCCACAGCTCAAAACTTTTCCCATTAAACTTCTCGATCTCCATTTACGAACTGCTTGCCATTTATTTCAACCTGAAAAATCAATACCACAGATCTCCCACTGTAACAAGGCTTATCACAGTCTCGAGCCAAACCATTGACCACAAAGGCACCCCCCTAAAGCCAACAAAGCTCTAATACCAAATGTAAATTTTAACCTTGTACAATATTCACTGCAAACATATTTTCTATAAAAGAACAGAAAAGATACAATGGCAAATACAAACATTACACAAAGATTTTTCCCCTGGAAACACAAACCGGGAAAACCAACATATTCTATATTCATTCATAGTGATACATTGTTTGCAATACAATATACATATAGGATCCAAAGACATCCAAAACCCTAACCCAATGAATTGGATTAGTCAACAACCCTAATTCCTTAACCGGAAATAGAAAACCATTGGCAAAAAACCATGTGCCAAAAAATCGCCCAAAAATAAGTGTAGATAAGTGTATCTCCTCTCTCTCCATGCGCCCGATCCATCTCCCATACTTAGTTTTATTTTCACATTTTTCCTCTACACTCTTTCTCTACCCTAAATTTCCTCTTAGTCTTGGGAATACTACATTTTTCAAGTCTTGAGAATCATTTTATACTCTATTACTTATGAGACTCTCTTCCCATACTTGGTTTCATTTCTCGTTACTTGTCTCTTACTCTCATCCCCTTCTCCATACTTGGAATATTTCACTCATATCTCCTCCATATTCCATACTCCAAAAATATTCTAGGTATCACTCCATATCTCTCTTTCCATGCACTAGATCCATCTCCCATACTTAGTTTTATTTTCACATTTTTCCTCTACACTCTTCCTCTACCCTACCACTCTTCTATACTTGGTTTTATTTTCATTCTCTAACACTCTTTTATACTCTTCCACACTTAGAATATTTTCTTATTCACCCTCCTCTCTCCTCACTTCACCTCACCCATAGTCCCATACTTAGATTTACTTTTTTTTGTTTTTCCCTCCCCCCTCACCTTCTTGGGTTCACTTTTCACCTCCGATCCATTCCCTCACCTCCGCGGGTTCACTTTTCACCTCTGATCCATGCCCTCACCTCCGATAACCCTTATCTCTCCTCCCCCCTCACCTTCATGGGTTCATACACCACCTATGATCCATGCTTACACCTCCAATAACCCACCATCACTCCTCCATCCTACGTCACTCCTACCTCACTCCCCTCTCATTCCATTTCCCCACTCCCCCTTCCTTAATATTTTTCCTAAGTCCATTTCCCTTTAATCATTAACCTATCACTTAACAACATGTGGCAGGCATGACATCAAATCACACCAAGACACATGGCGCAAATAATGACACCATGACACATGGAGATGATGTGGATGATGACTCACTACTGAATGGGGTATGACTAGGATGCTTATTGAGTGCTGACTAGGCAAATGGGCCATCAAAATTTTATTTAATTCATGAATTTTCCGAAGGGTCGATCTCCATAGTCTCTTCTTCTTTCACATAAATTATACAGATAAGTTTTACTATATAAAAATTTAACTGTCAAATACCACAATGCATGTGGGATTGATATTTATTTTAAAAAGGTGAATTTAAATGGAGGGCCAAGATTGACCCACGAAATTGATGAACGGTGGCCGAGTCTTTGACTTCTTGAGCTTGTATCTTGAGATCCGGGCGTCGGTTTTTGACAAATTATACCTTGATGGAAAGGTTATTCGATGAAGAAGATAATGGACTAGGTTTAAAGAGGTGATATTTTCCATTATTCTCTAAGAAATTGAAAGAAAAAATAGCCATGTTTTCATGGCTTATTGATAAATCTGCTTGGAACCTCGACTTCATGAGCTTATATCTTGAGATCCAGAACTCCAAATATCGCTCAGGAGGACTCGTTGGAAATACGAGATGATGAATATTGAATATAGAATGGTTTCCATGACTGAAAGTGTTGAATACATTAATTTCATTGTTTTCAAAGTTAATTAAGTATTCAAATATAAATGTGACTTTAATAAATACAAAAGTGGAAAAGTTAAGTGTAAGTGGAGTTTACATAAAAGTGGATTAAACATGAAAGTGGATTAAAAAAAATGTAAAGGTGAAAGTGGAGTTTACATAAAAGTGGAGTAAACA
The DNA here is from genome assembly GCA_009831015.1 of Picea engelmannii. Taxonomy (NCBI): domain Eukaryota; kingdom Viridiplantae; phylum Streptophyta; class Pinopsida; order Pinales; family Pinaceae; genus Picea; species Picea engelmannii. The sequence goes on along the minus strand of ML844004.1, from coordinate 30,864 downwards.
TGAAAATGGATTAAAAAAGGTAAAAATGAAAGTGCACATGGTATTTGCACATGGATTTGAAACCCATGGTGGTATGTTACCCATGGTATGTTAAAAAATGAATTAAAAAAAAAAAAGTGGAGTTTCAATAGTCGTTGATTTTTCTGGGCATGATTCTGCGAGGAGATATCGGTAAAAATTAACTAGTTCCCTCTCCATGGTTGAATGATCCATGATTGGCTACCCTTGAGCATCCTCCAATTTGGTGATACGGTTGATATGCCTTCATTGTATGGTAGATCTGTGGAAAAAAATGGTGTTCTTCTCACCTTCCTTGAGCCACTGAACCCGAGTTTTTTGTTGCCAAAGGGTTTCTTCTTGAGCATATCTTTCCTCCAATTGCAGTTTTATGTTCCTTTCTTCTTCTTGAAGATACTCAATGTTGCCTTGCTCTCTGATTTGTTGTTGAATCTCCTTCATAATGTTTTCCAGATCTCTTTGAGCTTGGAAGATGTTGCCAAAGACATTTTTGTTCCATTATTTAAGACATATCTTAAATTTCTTCAGCATTTTCTAGAAGCGATACATGAGAGTGCCATTGGGAATAGCTGCATTTTTCAACCATTACTTTACATTTTCCTGGAAATATGGGTGATTTAGCCAAAATTTCTCAAACCCGAAGGGTTTGTGCCTTGAAGAAAAAGCAAGGTCAGTCCATAACTAGATGGGTCAATGATCAAAGCCTACCATCGGAAGAATGATGGATTCCATGAGAAGGAAATCCAACATAAGTTTCTCCGATATTAAGCATCAATATAAATGACAAGATACTTGTTGCGAGCTAGATCGTCGATTAGTCCAAGTGAAATTCATGTTGATGTTTTCCATATCCACAAGACGAAGATTGTCCATGAGATTTCAAAAGCGTTAAGTGTCACTATCCATGCGATGAATACCTCCTCACTTTTATTCAAGGGAAAGAATAATGTTAAAGTCCCCTCCCAAGATCCATCTTTGGTTTTGAGTTAGTTCACCTAGGCGCTCCAGATTGTCTAAAATAATTTTTTCTCCGCTGATGTAGATGGCCCATAAACATTGGTGATTAATCCTATTCTGTCAGATCCAATTGCTTGATAGATAGTCGAGATGGACCATCTAGTAGTTAACAAGTTGTGGAGAATGACCATTTCCAGATTCTAGAGGATGGGTAGCCAACCCACTACTCCTCTTGAATCAATTTTTACATAGTGGCTTTGTCTCCAACACCTGGTGAATATAGCTTTTGCTTCAACCCCTACATACTTAGTTTCTTGAAGCAATAGAATATCTGGATTATCTTCCATAATAGTTTTTAGAAGAGTGTGTTTCTTACCCCTCCCATTGAGGCCTCACATGTTCCAAAAGAGGATCTTCATGAGGAAGAATGGGGTGAAAAATATCAGTGATTAGTTGGATCTGACCGATGTTGACCATGTAACTACCTATCTCTTGGATCAAATGTTGTGTTGATTTTTTGCCTCTTCTTTTCTCTGCTATGGGGATGACTTGCAGATATTTTAATGGACCTCTTTGGATTCAGAGTCCTACACTAGATCTGGATGTGGAACCTACAGTAGAATCCATATATACTTTATGGACCTTTTGAAGCTGCTCAAGAGGGAAAGAGTGCAACACTTGCTTCCGATAGGCCTCTTCCAATTTTTCTAGATCAATTCATATAAGCTCTCTTTCATCAAGCTCTAACTCCATGTCCCCACCTTCTTCTCTAACCAGATCGTCTTCTATAACCCCTGTTTCCTGGCCAAAAGCAATTTTCTACAGAACTAGAGATTGCTTCTGGGGATGGACGAGCCCTTCTTTCCCTTCAGGCGGGGTTAGGAAAACTCCTTCCATTTCTTGGTTCTATGAGACATGATTCAAGATCTCAAACACATTGTTGGTAGAGGTGTTAAAATATTGTGTAACTGCAAAGAATATTCTTATCCCCTTTTGTGGATAAAGATAAAATATATTTATTATTGATTAGATCAATCCCCTTTTGTAGATTGATCATGTCGGGCATTGTAATTGACCAAATCCCCTTTTGTGGATTGGTCAAACCCTAATTGTAATAGGCTAAATGAAAATATGACCCCATAATATATTAAAGTGGTTATAACCACCCAGAATGAGAAGTTGGCCCAGACAGAATATATTAAAGTGGTTATAACCACCCAGAAAAAGAAGTCGGCCTTGCCAGTGAAGAGACACTTCCACACGTGCTAGAATTGTATAAATAAGAGAGGCCAATGCCTCATTTAGACACACACTCATCTCACTCATCTAGTGCGCAAGTATTGAAGGAAGTTGCAGTTACTAGTTGCTGGAAGAAGGAAGAGAGAGAGAGGCGCATCCTTGGGAGAGGAATTTATGTGTTGTTTGGCTCGTGATCTTGGCATTGTATTGGCTATCTATATTAAGGAAGTTTTGTTGGGTTTTCTTCCCCTTGAGGGTTTCCCAGGATAAATGCTTGTGTACTCTTGTGATTGTGTTTCTCTCAATGATCCGGTCTATGCTATTGTTATCTAGTAAATTGAAAGTAACCTAATAATAGCAGAAACTTTAACATGGTATCAGAGCTAAGCTGAAGAGAACATCTTTCACAAGAAAAAGAAAATGTCATTGTTGTCGTACATGAAAATTAGGGATTTTTATTGAAGAAGGTTTTCAGCCCCAAATCCATCTAGAAAGGTGCACCCTACCTCAAGGAACATTTTTCCATCTTCAACGCACATTTTCAGTGGCTAGATCTCCCGGAAAGTGAACCCTAGTTTTCACAAAGTACCAGAAGTACTAGAAAACCAGAGTACCAGAAGTACCAGAGTACCAAAAGTACCAAAAAACCAGAAGCACTGGTCCAGAAATCCACAGATCAAGTTTGAAGGGGTAAAATTTGGATTTTCAGAAATCTGATTGTACCAGCATACTCGCCTCAATCCAGTGCATCTTTTGGTGAGTTCAGTTTTCAGATCCAAGAAATTTGTTTTTATTTTTATTTTTATAGCTCGGAGGGCTAGGGTTTCTACTGCAAGAAAGAATGGCTACCAGCATGAGGGTAGAAGATAGGCTGGAAGGATCTAGAAACTTCAGATCTTGGAAGCATAGGTTGTTGATGATTCTAGACGAGAATGATCTCCTAGAACATGTTACAGTGGGTGTACCAGAACCAGATGAAGAAGAGGAAAAGACCAAGCATAAGAAGAATGAAAAGAAAGAAAAGAGAATCGTGTCAGATTCAGTGAAGGATCACTTGATCCCTCATATATCCGAACTACAGACAACAAGGCAAATGTATGAAGCACTTGGCAGGTTATATGAAAGCAAAGACATTAGCCAGAATCTTACCTTAATAAATCAGATTCGTAATATGAATATGGAAAGCTCAGAATCTGTCACATCCTACCTTATGAGAGTTTCTCAGATCATAGATTAGCTTGCAGCTATTGGAGATGTCATTAGTGACAAGGATCTTGTAACCACAACCCTAAATGGGTTTCCAACATTTGGATTCCTTTTGTACAAGGAGTGTGTGCAAGAACCAAGTTACCCAAGTTTGATAAGTTATGGGAAGATTTCACACATGAAGAATCTAGACTTGCAGACCAACATAAGAGATTAATTGTTGATGAAGAGGAAGCTCTTACAACTCAAAAGAACAAAAGAAGTTCCTTCAGGAAGAACAATAAATAAGCTAACTCCGTAAGAGTTCCAGACAAGAAGAAAGATGTTTCAAAGATCAGATGCTACAACTGTCAAAAGTTGGGACACTTTCCTATGACTGTCCTCAAGGAAAAGGAAAAAGAAAGTATCAAGCACATGTGGAAAAAGAAGAGGAATCTCCTCCCTCAAAGAAATCTTTAGCAGAAATTAAGGATTATGTACTTTAAGTTGAAGATAGTTGATCTGAAGAAAGATACCAAATGGTGGAGTCTGTAGAGCCTCCCCACACAAAAACAAAAGATAAGTATTCAGGTTTACTTTTAGTATCTTGTTTACTTTAATACCTTCTCATTACAAGTTAGTTTTTTGTGAGAATTTTAATTAACATCGTTTTATTTCAGTGTCTGATCTAAAAATGAAGAAGACTTGAAAATCTTGAAATTATTTGCAAGTAAATGTTATGTGTTAAAAGCAAATGGATCAACTTTGCAACACATATATTAAAGGATTACTCATGCAAAATACACATAGACAACAACATAATCAATGAACATAAGCACATAAACACAACAATTGATAAAGGAGTTCACCCCTCTCTTGGGCTACATCTCCTGGTCCAGCTTCCAATGGATCATTATTATTAATTTCTCAAAGTGCTCAAAAACATGACTTACAATGCTCAAACTGACCAACCGACTGCTCCAATGGCTTCAGAGCGTCCAAAAACACCTAGTTGGGCTTTTTCGGCACCTCAATCGGTCGAAAAACGAAGAAGTTAGGCCTCCTGGAAGTCCCCCCTTCAAGCTTGTTGTCTCTGCATCTACAAAATGCACCCTTGTGTCATGAACCTAGCACACACACAATATATAGCGTAAAAACCTAGCACCGGGCACAACTGTGCCAATGGTGCAAACTGTAGGACGATTATGGGTGCGCCAGCCCCTAGTCGCCTAGCACCTTGGCACATGGTGGGTCATAATATGACCTCGGGCTTAAAACTTAACCGTTTAACTTCCCCGCGCTCCGGTCGTGGACACATGGAACAATCCAAAGAACCAAAGGCTAGGTTTAAAACCCCTCGCACGCGCCAACTGTCAGGTTATATAATATATGGCATGGTCATATATACAATCAAAACGACCGTGGGCTGGGGCTAAGCCCCGGCCCGACCCCCCGCCAACGGTCACATAATTTAAATTTAAATAAATATGAACTCGTTTATATATCAAGTCACAACCAGTGGTCCATTGGTCAGACGGTCTTTGTGAAGGAGTTTAAGTGGTGGGCAGGTCCGGGGGTCGAACCCCACGAACTTCAAAAATTTTACATAACAAACCAAAAGCCAATAAAGGGGTGCCACGTGGCAGCCCATGATTAGGCCACGTGGCACCCAATCACTTGACCAAACAATGCCACGTGTCGAGATATCATTCACCCTCAACTGCCAACAAAAATCTACCACGTCATCACATGCCACATCATCGTACGGTCGTACGACCCTGCCACGTCAGCCTGTACGGACTATATAGTCAGCGTCCTTATTTTTGCCTGTTTGACTTTCTAAACAGATTGCAATATCTCTCGCTCCCGATGTCCGTTTGAGACGAAACGAGTTGCGCTGGGTTCGCAACAATGAGGCCTACGCTCTCATCCATTTTGAAGCGATTCCGAGCACTTTGAATTTTTTAGCAAAATTTGATCCCCTGATCACACCTCCCCATTGGGAAGATTTTGGACCTCCAAAAGACTATTTTCAGTCTATGTGAAGATGAGGGTATATTTCCCTCACCCTTCCAACCTCAATCCACTTGGATTTGCTTGGATTCGTCCCTTTAAGACCAACTCGAAGATACTCCACATTTCCTCGTTTTGAAGTTCGCATTCTCCTGTCAAGGATGGTGTCTTCATGCAGTTCTGTAAGATACTCTGGAGAAAAATCATCTATAGAAGGAATCTGAACATGCTCCCCTTGATCATCAATCAACAGAGGCTCATGCAATTTCAAATTCTCAACATTAACAACTGCATACATCTTCATATAAGGAGGCAAATCTAAACGAAAAGCATTGTTACCAATCTTGTCGATAATCTTGAAAGGACCATATCGAATTGGTTTCAACTTTTTACCTTCTCATTTAAGCCTCTCCTTGCTGATGTAAAGCCAAAATTCATCTCCAACTTGGAAACTGTGATCAACACGATGCTTTTCATGTCTCGTCTTGTACTTGGCCTGACTCTTTTCCAACTGCTCTTGAACCACTTGATGTATCGACTGAATTTGTTCAATGAAATTTTATGCCCTATCAATATCATATTGACCATCGACAGAAATATCTTTCCCAAAGATAAAATCTAAAGGAGACTTGGGAAAATAGCCAAAACATGCTTCAAATGGCGACGTTTGCGTCGAAGAGTGCTTAGCTCGATTATACGCATGCTGAATGTAGTGTAAATGCTCATCCCAAAGTTTAGGATGCTTGCTACAATAAGCACGAAGAAGATGCACCACTGTATGATTTACCACCTCTGTCTGACCATCTGTTTGCGGATGAAAAGCTGTGCTCTTTTTAAGCTTGGTGTCCATGAGTGCCCATAAACTCGACCAAAAACTTCCAACAAATCGAGAATCCCTATCAGAAATAATGGACTTAGGCAATCCAAAATGCACCCAAACATTTTGAAAGAACAACTGTGTCGTTTGTTCTGCTGTAACCTG
>ML844004.1:7581-20997 GCA_009831015.1 Picea engelmannii | reverse complement strand
ATTCTACAATATACTTCAATTTGACGTATCCAATTATCTAACTTCTCAGCATTAACTTCTCCATTGTATACTGGCAATTCAAATTTTATATCAAGCTTTAATGAAGGAATTTGCGAAGGAGTTTTACCATGTCCCCTTGGATAATTCGGAAGAGGTCTTGAACTGGTAGAAGAAGAAGAAGAAGATGATGGAGGAGAGGGTGGTGGATAAGCACCATTCCCTCCATTTCCGTTTGGAGTTTTGTCACCACTGCTTCCCTTATGCCTTGAAGGGTTGGAGCCTTCACCTTGCGACAATATGTTCCTTTCCATCAAGATCTTCATCATCTCTCTCATCTCCATGAAAGCCTTTCTAAGATCTTCATCTTCTGTAGGAACACGTTCATGACTTTCTTCACGAGCCATACTTGGTGAATGCCTCCCTAAAACTTGCGGTGATGGTATATGCTTCCTCCTTGTCGGATAAAAACTTGGCTCCACAAGTTGACCTTCTCCTCTTGTGATTTTCAACCTTGTGAGCATCAGAAACAAAACACTTGCAAAAAAATCAAGTCTTCAAAAACCAGTTCTCTGATACCAACTTGATCTAAAAATGAAGAAGACTTGAAAATCTTGAAATTATTTGCAAGTAAATGTTATGTGTTAAAAGCAAATGGATCAACTTTTCAACACACAAATTAAAGGATTACTCATGCAAAATACACATAAACAACAGCATAATCAATGAACATAAGCACATAAACACAACAATTGATAAAGGAGTTCACCCCTCTCTTGGGCTACATCTCCTGGTTCAGCTTCCAATGGATCATTATTATTAATTGCTCAAAGTGCTAAAAAACATGCCTTACAATGCTCAAACTGACCAACCGACTACTCCAATGGCTTCAGAGCGTCCAAAAACCCCTAGCTGGGCTTTTTCGACACCTCAATCGGTCGAAAAACGAAGAAGTTAGGCCTCCTGGAAGTCCCCCCTTCAAGCTTCATGTCTCTGCATCTACAAAATGCACCCTTGTGTCATGAACCTAGCACACACAAAATATATAGCGTAAAAAACTAGCACTGGGTGCAACCGTTCCAACGGTGCAAACTATAGGATGGTTATGGGCGTGCCAGCCCCTAACCACCTAGCACCAGGGCACATGGTGGGTCATAATATGACCTTGGGCTTAAAACTTAACCGTTTAACTTCCCCGCGCTCCGGTCATGGGAACATGGCACAATCCAAAGAACCACAGGCTAGGTTTAAAACCCCACTCGCGTGCCAACTGTTGGGTTATATAATATATGGCATGGTCATATATACAATCAAAACGACCGCGGGCCGGGGCTAAGCCCCAACCCGACCCCTCGCCAACGATCACATAATTTAAATTTAAATAAATATGAACTCGTTTATATATCAAGTCACAACCAGTGGTTCGTTGGTCAGACGGTCTTTACGAAGGCTCTTAAGTGGTGGGGAGGTCCGAGGGTCGAACCCCACGGACTTCAAACCAAAAGCCAATAAAGGGGTGCCACGTGGCAGCCCATGATTGGGCCACGTGGCAGCCAATCACTTGACCAAACAATGCCACGTGTCAAGATATCATTTGCCCTCAACTGCCAACCAAAATCTGCCACATCATCACATGCCATGTCATCGTACAGTCGTACGACCCTGCCACGTCAGCCTGTACGGACTGTACAGTCAGCGTCCTTTTTTTTTTGCATGTTTGACTTTCTGAACAGATTGCAATATCTCTCACTCTCGACGTCCGTTTGAGATGAAACGAGTTGTGTTGGGTTCGCAACGACGAGGCCTACGCTCTTGTCCCTTTTGAAGAGATTCCAAGCACTTTGAATTTTTGAGCAAAATTTGATCCCCTGATCAGTGTCTATGTGGACTTATGAAGGAAGTATCAAAGAAGAGGATGAAGAAATAGATACAATATTTATTTCATGTATGATCACTCATTAGAGTGACAAAGAAATCATATTGTAAGTAAGTTTACAAGTCTCGGAAGAAAGAACTTATGCCATGACTTGCATAAGTTAGACAACATGAGAAGGATGTATGATATGATGACAGTCAGTAAAGACCAGACAATATCCAATATCTATATAGGAGCAGGAGGCTCCTAAAGATGCAGAACATAAATATTCAAGATGAAGAAAAAGATGGATACTTAGATATAGTTGATGAGATGCAGGTAACTACAGGTTGTTCCAGTACTGTTCTTATAGATGTAGAGGGAGTAGGTTGATCCAGTATGAAGTCAGAAAGAAATAAATGTTCAAACTCAAGAAAGCACCCATGATATTACAGAAGAAAACTTCAAGGATGACGATTGGAAGCTCTTAGTTTGGTGCAAGAGGGAGCTATGTCTCTGAGTTCTAAATGGAGGATCATGATTTGGTACAATTAGGAAAGCAAATGGATGGTGCCCAGCAGATGGGTAGCATGGTATTATACCATGGAAAGATTTTGGACCACAAAATATTTGTTTTGGATCGCATAGCTAGACCTTTGTGGAGAAGGAATGAGCAATCTCAGAGGTAGAACTTCGTAGAGAAGGAGAAAGAGAAGAGACCTTCATAGAGAAGGGGAATGAGAAATTTGCCAAGGTTGCCCTCTGTCCAAGTGTTGAGTTTTGGATACTCTAGGGACATGCTAGAATACCCTCGTAGAGAGGGATGTGACCACCCTCGTAGAGAGGACTGTGGATGTTTCTCCAAGGGGTAGCGAGAAGATAGTCTCCTCTGTCCAAGGATTGAGTAGCCTAGAACACAAACCTTGATCATGTGGAATGGTTAGTTGGCTCTTGAGGTTTGTGTCGTGATCTTGCGTGGATCATGGAAAGGGAGTCTAGTCTTTCCCAGGCTAGCATCTTAGCTTCTCTAGTTCATGTGGGATGACTAGGAGTGAAGCTATGGTAATAGTCCTCCCCAATGGATGGGTGAGATAGATGACTACAAGAGAAGGGAGAACATAAAAGGAATGGAAAAAATCATAGAATATCTTTTGTGTGAAGGTAAGACATCTTCTGTGTGAAGATAAGCCATCTTCTATGTGAAGATAAGAAAGAAGTATCTTCTGCGTGAAGACGAAAGAAAGAAAGAGTGTCTTTTGTGCGAAGATAAAGAGAACAAAACTTCCGATGATTTATAGATATGCCAGTCAGTGATCATGATGCCATATGACCAAATGGATTATATTGATGCCTCCTGTTATCCAGTTGATGATGTTACCTAGTTGATGATGTTGCCCAGTTGATGATGTTATCTAGTTGATGATGTTGCCCAGTTGATGATGTTATCCAGTGGATGTTGCTACCTAGTTGATGTCGACATCCAGTGACCTGTCAAAAGATAAAGAATATCCTTCTTGTTAAGAGGGAGTGTTAAAATATTGTGTAACTGCAAAGAATATTCTTATCCCCTTTTGTGGATAAAGATAAAATATATTTATTATTGATTAGATCAATCCCCTTTTGTGGATTGATCATGTCAAGCATTGTAATTGACCAAATCCCCTTTTTCGGATTGGTCAAACCCTAATTGTAATAGGCTAAATGAAAAGACGGCCCTAGAATATATTAAAGTGGTTATAACCACCCAGAAAAAGAAGTCGGCCCTGCCAGTGAAGAGACACTTCCACACGTGCCAGAATTGTATAAATAAGAGAGGCCAACGCCTCATTTAGACACACACTCAACTCACTCATCTAGTGTGCAAGTATTGAAGGAAGCTGCAGTTGCCAGTTGCCGGAAGAAGGAAGAGAGAGAGAGAGGCACATCCTTGGGAGAGGAATTTCTGTGTTGTTTGGTTCATTATCTTGGCATTGTATTGGCTATCTATATTAAGGAAGTTTTGTTGGGTTTTCTTCCCCTTGAGGGTTTCCCAGGATAAATGCTTGTGTTCTCTTGTGATTGTGTTTCTCTAAGTGATCCTGTCTATGCTATTGTTATATAGTAAATTGAAAGTAACCTAATAATAGCAGAAACTTTAACAAGAGGGAGTTTGGTTCATCGATGGACCTTCTTTCCTTTGACCTTGCTTCCTTCTTCCTTCTACTTGAGTGAATCTTTCCTTAGTCCTCTCTGAAGCTGTATTGGTTGGTTTGGGTGGGGCATTGAGCAGGAAAACTCTAAAAATATGACTATGCTCATGGCATTTTCTACAACAGAATGGGATATGTTCATATTCTATTATTTGTATCCATTCGTTATCTTGATACTCCAGGCGATAGATCCAGGAAGGGGCTTGGAAATGTTCATGTATACACGTATTATGGCATAAGAGGTGTAGTGGCCCTGTCTGGTTGCATCAACTATTTTGACAAAACTACCAATGTGTTATCGATTCCCTCCATAACTTCAGCTAGTTAGAACTCATGTGGCAGCAAATAAAGCTAGATCTAGGCTGGGGAATGTGTAAAATATTTCTTTATCGAGCTCAATCAATCCGTCCAGAAGTGCAAGTATAGACCAATTGATTTGAAGAAGTAAGGGTCATTTTCAAAAACCCATTCATGATCATCCAGGTTGTGGAATATCGTGGTAAAAAATCCTTTGGAACCTAGCTGAAGCTCAATATGTCCCTTTGGTTTCCACCATCTTTTGATTCATTTGATTAGATCTTTATGAGGGCCATAAGTCGATAAATTTACCTATGAGAGCACGATATTTCATATATTGTGTCTGCTTTTCTACTCTGTGTGAGCTGACCACATATCGGGGAGCCATGGGCACTTGTGGTAAAAAAATTTCCAATTCCCAGGACCGAGCCATATTTCTATGGGAGGGTTCGAGATTTGCGTAAATTGATTTACCTTTCCTAGAATAAACACTCGTTGAAGGAAACTACATCAATTGAATCAAGTCAAAGGAGGGTCGTGACCTTCCATAACCCATCCTTTCATTTCCAGAGCCATTCACGACTTCATTTCTATAGGAGGAGGTTTCATCCCCCTCACCCACCGACTGCATTGTAGCGGCCAGGACCACTCACACTTTGTGATTATGACGCCTGCGAAAAGAACACAGGAGGAAAAAAAAAACCCTAGATCGCTTCAGGGAAACCCCAACAAAGCTCGAAGAACATCGAGTAATATGTTTCATTTATCTAAGGATGAGACAACTTCATCAAACTTCAAGGCAGTTGTATTACTACCTATGGACACAACCAGACTATCCCACGAGTCTAGTAAAGAGCACAGTAAACTGATACACTTAGCTTCACTCCATATATCTCTCTCCATGCGCCTGATCCATCTCCCATACTTAGTTTTATTTTCACATTTTTCCTCTACACTCTTCCTCTACCCTAAATTTCCTCTCTTAGTGTTTGGAAAATGTATTATTCCCAAGACTAAGAGAGAAAATTTAGGGTAGAGGAAGAGTGTAGAGGAAAAATGTGAAAATAAAACTAAGTATGGGAGATGGATCGGGCGCATGGAGAGAGAGATATGGAGTGAAGATAAGTGTATCAATTTACTGTGTTCTTTACTAGACTCGTGGGATAGTCTGGTTGTGGTCATAGGTAGTAATACAACTAACTTGAAGTTTGATGAAGTGGTCTCATCCTTTTTGTCGGAGGAGATGAGACGGAAGAATATGGAAGGACAGAGCACAAACACATTATTTACAAGAGGAATCTCCCAAGAAATAAACAGATCTAAGTTCACAAGTGGGAGATCTAAGTCTAAGGGTATATCTAAATCTCCCTGAAAGTTTGTAAAGGTATGTTGGAGATGTGGAAAAGAACCGAAATACAAGAAGTAGTGTAGATCCAAACTTGAGAAAAAGAAGGAATCTAAAGAATATCCTTCTACATAAGAAAATGCCTCCAAGGAAGAAGAAGGGGATTTGTACATTGATTCTTCAAGCACACATGCAGATCATGAGGCATGGTTGGTTGACTCAGGTGCATCCTTTCATATGACTCGCCACAGGGAGTGGTTCTGTGAATATAAAAGGTATGATGGAGATAATGTTTTCTTAGGTGATGATTCGACAAACAGAATCATAGGAAGAGGAAAATTCAAGTTGAGGCTCATAGATGGAAGGATTAGAACACTGCCTAATGTTCTGGACATCCTAGGTTTGGCGAGAAGTTTGATTTTTGTAAGAAAAATGGATGGTGCAGGGGTAAAAACAATATTTGAAAAGGAAACCTGCAAGATGGTTCGAGGAGCAATGGTGTTGTTGAAAGGAGTTAAGTTTGGAACTTTGTATAAGATGCAAGGAAGCACTATTAGTGATGGGTGTAATAGTTCCATTTTTCCTGATATTGGAGTTGAAGAAGAAATAAATCCTACAATCTCTGGAGAAAAGGTCATGTTGTGGTATCAAAGACTGGGGCATATCAGAGAGAAGGGTCTTCGACTACTACATGGTAAATATATGGTTGAAGGTATTTCTAAGTGATCTCTGGATTTTTATTTCTGTGAACATTGTGTATATGGGAAGTAGAATTGGGTAATATTCCGTTCTGGTGCAACGAGGGCAGAAGGAATTTTACAACTAGTTCACAGTGATTTTTTGGACCTGTATCAGTCCCATCATTGGGAAAATATGTGTATTATGTCTCATTTATAGACGACTTCTCGAAGAATACTTGGATATATTTCCTTAGGAATAAATATGAAGTCTTTGACAAGTTTAAAGAGTGTAAGGCTCTTGTTGAGACTCAAAAAGAGAAAAGAATTAAGGTGTTGAGGACATAAAATGGTGGAGAGTTCTGTGGGAATGAATTTGAAGAATTATGTAAGAAGTGAGGTATAGCAAGGCAGACGAATAATCCATATACACCTCAGCAGAATGGAGTTGCAGAAAGAATGAAAAAGACGTTGATGGAAAAAGCAAGGTGCATGCTCAATGGTGTCGGGTTAGGGAAATAATTATGGGCAGAGGAAGTGGATACTGCATGTTACCTGGTCAATAGATCACCCTCATCAGCGTTGGATGAAAAGACTCCACAAGAGGTATGGACTGGTAATAAACCTTCTCTCACACATCTCAAGGTATTTGGTTGTGATGCATATGTTCATGTTCCAAAGGAAAAAAAAATGTAAGCTAGATAAGAAGGCTGAAAAGTGTATCTTTATTGGATATAAATATGGTCTCAAAGGTTATAAGCTTTGGAACCTAGAAACTAAGAAGGTAGTGTATAGCTGAGATGTGGTATTTAGAGAAATGAAGGATGTTGTTAAACATGAAGTCCTACCAAGTAAGGAAGAACCAGAGAAAATAGAGTTTGATTTAAAAGATGATGAGTCAGACTCTACAGAAGAACAAGAATCAGAAGAGGAAGATCCTCATACTCTAGTATTGAGGAGATCAACTCGAGAAAGAAGGCTACTGGAAAGGTATACTCCATATGATTTCCGTTCAAATTTTGCTTTGTCTATTACTGATGATGATTCTAGAACTGTCAGGGAGGCAGTGGACTCAGAGGATGGAAATCTCTGGAAAAGGGCCATGGATGAAGAAATGACAACTTTGGATAAGAATGAGGCTTGGGATCTAGTGGAGTTTACAACTGGAAGAAATCCTATTGGCATCAAATGGGTATTTAAAAAAAGATTAATGTAGAAGGAAAAGTGGAGAAATACAAAGCTCAGTTAGTAGCAAAGGGTTATTCCGAGGTTGACTGAATTGATTTTGGTGAGATTTTTTCTCATGTTGCCATGTTAACCTGTAACACCCTGTTTCCCCCAGCTTGTAAATATAACTGGACTGGCCAAGAACTATGGCAAACACATAAATTTGAATATGTGATGTAAATGGACCTTGAGGAAAAGGTCAATGAATGTGAATAACATTTTGAATTATTGCAGGACTGCTGAGGGTGGGTGTGTAGAAAAAGAGACCACGATGGCGGTGGAGGGCACCTGAAAAGGTGGCGTTAACTTCCACCAAGAATTAACACCGTATTTGGACTCCACTGGCCTGGAAAACCAAAAGCGGCTCACTGGCCTCGAATTTAATGTCTCGCAGGCTGGTAGGCGGATGGCTTAATGAGGGATGGGATGGTGAACCACCCATCTGTAGAGCCGTCAGGCCTGATCAGCGCGAGGGGAATCGCGCCACACACAATTTATCAATCAAACTTTCATTCTTCATCTTCTCATCTTTCAACTCACTCCGTGCTGTCAAAAATTGACGATAATTTTCTAAGACGTTGTTGTAGTTCATAGTTCTATGGAAGATCATAGCTCTTTTAAGGATGAGGAGATTGTTCCTTCCATTTACATGGGCACCTCCCATGTCTTCGAACCGCATGCCAATCTCAGTCAGCTTCAGAGTCATATGAGAACCATCTCCAACACTATCATCTGAAATTCTGGATTTCATTGCAAGGATACCCTGAACAACCCCAAAAGGCAAATTTTTTTGAGCAGGAAGTATGGAACCAAAGAATAAAAGGAAATCCTTGTCACTAGGCCAATGTTTTTGTGCTCCTAGGGGACTCCAGCTTGAAAGGTTGACTGCTTGATTTTCCCTTATATCCATGAGGATCCAACTGTGCAAAAAAACATGTGCTCATGCAAAGAATATAACACATACCCAACATATCCAACAAAAGGAAGAGGTACCTAAAGAAGAAAGTGGCTGCATAGAAGCCCTCGTATTCAGTTGTAGGTATTGTAGTAGTTTCCAAGAAGTAGGTGATAAGCATGCAGTTCCGTGTTTGCATAAAACTCTCCAAAATCAATGTTTTAATAGTTGGATTTCTCCATTTTCTAGTGAATACGATTGTTTTGGACAACACAATTAATTTTGTTGGATTTTTTATTTTCAATTTATTAATTAAATTTAAATTATAAAGAAAAAAATCATGGTTTATAATTAAAAAATATAATATATCTAATTTACAATAAAAATATTTAAAATTTTAAATATTATAAAGTGATTTTAATCATTTTGATTAAATTTATTGATTACCTTCTCAAATTTTGGAGCTCTTGCATTTAAAGTCAATTCTTTTTTGGCTTCAAAACCTAAAAGCTATGGAAATAATAACAGGTGATTGGCAATTTAAAATGCAACATATTACTCGATGTTCTTCAAGCTCTGCTAGGGTTTCTCTTAAGCGATCTAGGGTTTTTTGTTTTCCTTCTGTGTTTTTTTCGCAGGCGTCGTAATCACAAAGTGTGAGTGGTCTTGGCTGCTACAATGTAGTCAGTGGGTGAGGAGGATGAAACCTCCTCCTATAGAAATGCATTTGTGAATGGCTCTGACAGTGCAGGGATGGTTTATGGAAGGTCGTAACCCTCCTTTGACTCGATTCATTCGACGTAGTGTCCTTCAGCTACTGTTCATTCAAGGAAAGGTAAAGCAGTTGATGCCAATCCTAAACCCTCCCATCCAAAGGTGGCTCGGGCCTGGGAGCCAGGAAAATGTTTACCGCAAGTGCCCATGGATCCCCAATATGTGGTTATCTCACATAGAGTAGCAGAGAAAATAAAATATATACAATATTGTGCTCTCATAGGTAATTTTATCGACTTATGGCCCTTAGAGAGATCTAATCAAATGGATCAAAATCTGGTGGAAACCAAAGGGGCATATCGAGCTTCATCTAAGTTCCAAATGATTTTTTACCGGGATATTCTACAACTTGGATGATCGTGAATGGGTTTTTGAAAACAACCCTTACTTCTTCAACTCAATTGGTCTATACTTGCACTTTTGGACAGAGTGATTGAGTCCTGAACAATAATATTTTACACATGTCCCATCCTGGATCCAACTTTATTTGTTGCCACAAGAGTTTTGGCTAGCTGAATTTATGGAGGGAATCAATAACACATTGGGTAGTTTTTTCAAAATAGTTGATGCAACCAGACAGGGCCACTACACCTCTTATGCCATAATATGTGTATACATGAACATCACCAAGCCCCTTCTTAGATTTATCACCTATAGTATCAGGATAACGAATGTATCCAAACAATAGAATATGAGCATATCCCATTCTGCTGCAGAAAATTCCATGAGCATGTCATATTTATAGAGATTTCTGCTCAATGTCCCACCCAAACCAACCAATATATCTTCAGAGAAGACTGAGGACAACTTCACTCAGGTACAAGGAATAATAAATAAAGGTAAAAGGAAAGCAGGTCTGTCGGTGAACCAGACTCCCTCTACCAATAATGTGTTTGATATATTGAATCATGTCTCAGAGAACTAGGAAATGGAAGGAGTTTTCCTAACCAGAAGAAATCTCTAGTTCTGAAGAAAATTTCTTTTGGCCCAGAAACAGGGGTTACAGAAGATGATAGAAGAAGGTGGGGACATGGAGTTAGAGCTTGACGAAAGAGAGCTTATATGAATCGATATGGACAACTTGGAAGAGGCCTATTGGAAGCAAGAGTTGTACTCTTTCCCTCTTGAGCAGCTTCGAAAGGTCCATAAAGTATATATGGATTCTAATGCATGTGACACATCCATATCTGGCATAGGACTGGGAATCCAAAGAGGTCCATTAAAAGATCTGTGATTCATCTTCATAGAGGAGAAAAGAAGAGGAAAAAAATCAACACAAAAATTCACCCAAGAGATAGGCAATTACATGGTCCTCTACCCCATTCTTCCTCATGAATATCCTCTATTGGAACATGTGAATCCTCAATGGGAGGGGTAAAAAAATCACTCTTCGAAAAAGTATTATGGAATATAATCCAGATATTCTACTTCTTCAAGAAACTAAGTCTGTAGGGGTTGAAGCAAAAGCTATATTCACTAGATTCTAGAGACAAAACCATTATGTACAAACTTATTCAAGAGGAGAAGTGGGCGGGCTAGCCATCCTATAGATTATAGAAATGGTCATTCTCGACAACTTTTTAACCACTAGATGGTCAATCTCAACTAGCTATCAAGAAATTGGATATGACAAAATAGGATTCATCACCAATGTTTATGGGTCACCTACATCAACGGAGAAAACATTATTTTTAAACAATCTGGAGCGCCTAGGAGAACTAACTCAAAACCAAAGATGGATCTTGGGAGGGGAATTTAACATTATTATTTCCCTTGAATAAAAGTGAGGAGGTCTTTGTCGCATGGATAGTGACACTGAACACTTTCGAAATCTCATGGATAATATTCATGTACAATCTTCATCTTGTGGATCTGGAAAATATCAACGGGAATTTCACTTTGAGTAATTGATGATCTAACTCGTAGCAGGTAGCTTGTCGTTATATCGATTCTTAATCTTAGAGTAGGTTATGTTGGATGTCCTTCTTATGGAATCCATCATTATTCCGATGGTAGGCTTTTATCATTAACCCATCTAGCTATGGATTGACCTTGCTTTTTCTCCAAGGCACAAACCCTTCGGGTTTGAGAAATTCTAGCTAAATCACCTAGATTTACAGGAAAATGTAAAGTTATAATGGTCAGAGAATGCAACTGTTACCGATGGCACTCTCATGTATCGCTTCCAACAAAAGATGGAGAAATTTAAGATACGTCTTAAATAATGGAACACAAACATCTTTGGCAACATCTTCCAAGCCCAAAGAGATTTGGAAAACAGGATGAAGGAGATTCAACAACAAATCAGAGAGCAAGGAAACATTGAGTAGCTTCAAGAAGAATAAAGGAGCATAAAATTGCAATTGGAAGAAAGATATGCTCAAGAAGAAACCCTTTGGAAACAAAAATCTCGGGTTCAGTGGCTCAAGGAAGGTGAGAAGAATACTAATTTTTTCCACAGATCTATCATACAATGAAGGCATATCAACCGTATCACCAAATTGGAGGATGCTCAAGGGCATCCAGTCATGGATCATTCAACCATGGAGAGGGAACATGTTGATTTTTACCAAGATCTCCTCACGGAATCATGCCCAGACAGATTGATGACTATTGAAATTCCACTTTTTTTTTATTTTTGATTTACTTTTTAACATACCATGGGTAAAATACCACCATGGGTTTTAAATCCATGTGAAAATACCATGTGCACTTTCACTTTTACCTTTTTTAATCCATTTTCATGTTTACTCCACTTTTATTTAAATTCCACTTTCACTTTTACCTTTTTTTAAATCAACTTTCATGTTTACTCCACTTTTACATAAACTCCACTTCCACTTAACTTTTCCACTTTTGTATTTATTAAAATAACATTTATATTTGAATACTTAATTAACTTTGACATCGATGAAATTAATTTATTCAACAATTTCAGCCATGGACACCATTCTATATGCAATATTCATCATCTCATCTTTCCAACGAGTCCTCTTGAGAGAGATTTGGAGTTATGGATCTCAAGATATAAGCTCGTTAAGTTGAGGTTCCAAGAAGATTTATTAATAAACCATGAAAACATACCTGGATGTTCTTTCAATTTATGAGATAATAATGGAAAATTTCACCTCTTGAAACCTATTCCATCATCTTCTTCATCGAATTACATTTCCGACAAGGTATAATTTGTCGAAAATAGACGCCCGGATCTCAAGATACAAGCTTGGGAAGTCAAAGACTCGGCCATCGTTCATCAATTTCGTGGGTCGATCTTGGCCCTCCATTTAAGTTCACCTTTTTAAAATAAATATCAATCCCACATGCATTGTAGTATTGAATAGTTAAATGTTTATATAGCAAATATTATCCATATGATTTATGTGAAAGAAGAAGAGACTATGGAGATTGGTCCTTAGGAAAATTCATGAATTAAATAAACTTTTGATGGTTCACTTGCCTAGTTAGTGCTCAATAAGCATCCTAGTCATAGCCCAGTCAACAGCGAGTCATCATCCACATCATCTCCATGTGTCACGATGTCATTATTCTCCATGTGTCTTGGTGTGATTTGATGTCATGTCTGCCACATGTCGTTAAGTGATAGGTTACTTATTAAAGGGAAATGGACTTAGGAAAAATATTAATAAGCATCCTAGTCATAGCCTAGTCACCAGTGAGTCATCATCCACATCATCTCCATGTGTCACAGTTTCATTATTCTCCATGTGTCTTGGTGTGATATGATGTCATGCCTGCCACATGTTGTTAAGTGATAGGTTAATTATTAAAGGGAAATGGACTTAGGAAAAATATTAATAAGCATCCTAGTCATAGCCCAGTCAATAGTGATTCATCATCCACATCATCTCCATGTGTCACAGTGTCATTATTATCCATGTGTCTTGGTGTGATTTGATGTCATGCCTGCCACATGTCGTTAAGTGATAGGTTAATTATTAAAGGGAAATGGACTTAGGAAAAATATTAAGGAAGGGGGAGAGGGAAAATGGAATGAGAGGGGGGTGAGGTAGGAGTGACATAGGATAGAGGAGTAATGGTCAGTTATTGGAGGTGTAAGCATGGATCAGAGGTGGTGTATGAACCCACGAAGGTGAGGGTGGAGGAGAGATAAGGGTTATCGAAGGTGAGGGCATGGATCA